>JAMZAV010004745.1:0-45720 GCA_024449915.1 Sweltsa coloradensis | reverse complement strand
AATAAATTTAAAAATTAAATTTGATATAATCACCATGTGTTGTGTAAAATTAAACAGCCACACTGAGAAAATTTGATGCTTATTTTCAGGAAAAAAATTTTGTGGAAATTCCCTTAAAAAAAAAGTAGCTGACTTAATTTGAACAAAATAATTAATTTTTAAAAATTATACTTGCATTGTTTATATTTGATACTTCTGTTGGCAAAGTAGTATATTTTTATGACGATCGGTCGAGTTTTAGGTATACATTACAATACATATGTCAAAAGTGGATAATTTAACTAAAATGTAATTAATTCGGTGATTAATTAATTTAATTTAATTATTTTTTTTCATTACATTTATTCGCCTTTAACTAGCTTTAAAATGATTCTAAGGTCGACCACATTGTGTTAATTTTACAAAATTATTGAGATTTTTGTCATTATTTTAAATTAATGAATTAATTGAATAAATAGGATAGTGATTGAAATTAATTTTTAGAACTAATATTTTTTTGGTTCATTGTGGTCATATTGTTCTTGTGTGATACACTACGTGACTTTGGTACTTGAATAAGAAACTTTTAATTGGGATTTAATTAATGCTTATTTAACTGATTGATTAATCAAAAAGTTACAGGAATTTCGTTTCGAGACTTTAAATTTTGGATTTATTGGCGTTTTTTTAGTATAGTCTGAAAATTTTATGACAATCTAGCGAATTCTACGTATAACTATGTGAGTTAACAAGCCTCCCTAGCTATTTGCAATTCAATATCTATCATATTTCCATATTAATATGCAAATTTATTCAATTAATTTTATTTACTTCATTAATATGCAACATATCAAATGTATCTACATCTATATATGTATCAGTCAACAATCAATTATCAAAGCCAATCCTCATTTTGGTGAAGTTAACTCTGTAATTATGATCAAACTGATTAATTGATAATTAACCTAATTAAGCCATTTCCGGCTCGAATTTCACATTTTAAAGTAGGCAAATGTATGAACACTGTATATTAAAGATGATTACAGCTTATTGGAGCTTTTTTCATCCAGTAATAGTTGAGAAATTTGAGTTTTAAGACTAAGTTTTCACCTATATTTTTGCACGCAAGCAGAATAGCATTGATATTATTTCCGCCTCAGTAAGTCGTTGCTCAGACAGTAGACGCCAGGGTCTACGTGACTTTTGCGCTTTCCAACACGCAAAAAGAGGGGTAGAATCTTCTCGAAGGAGGATATAGTGTGTACGACTTGAGGTCCAGTTTAGCGAAGGTGATAGGCCAAGGGGTAGTGAGCGGTGAGGGGGATGCAAGATCTAAGGTGAAGGATCTCTACCATCGTCGTAGGAGAGGGAAGCTGGACACGTGACAGGTAGTCCTAATAAAAGTCTTGAATGTAGGGGAAAAACGAGTAAAGTAGAGTAGCAGTCTAAGAGGTCGGGCGTAGGTGCGGTGTGTAGCCGGCGATAGCCGAGGAGGCTATTAATTCGTTCGAGTGACGGAGGATAGCCGGATTGTGATCCAGGTCATGGTGCGCGTCTAAGTTTTGTTTTTGGCTCCCTGGCCTCGAGGGGAGTGAGATGGTTTTGTTTAAAACGATAATCAAGTCGATGATTGGAGTGATTCTACCGTTTGTGTGATATTAAATTTACAACATGTAAATTTACATTTGCATATTTGATTTCGAACTGTTTTGTGACTAGTAATATGTCACTTGCGCATATTTGCATATTTTAATTGATTCCGTTCTACGAGAGTTTCTTCTGCGCATATTTTGATTTCGAACTGTTTTGTGACTAGCAATATGTCACATGTGACTATTTGCATATTCCATTCATTTAATATTACCGGATTTTGGACTAATTATTGAATTCCGGGAAAACTATATTGCGAACAATAAACTTTCAGTCGATGCTTGGGTTATAAATGGAATGTTCTCGTGGTGAAGATTCTCAATAGTGGTTTAGTGAGTGGCTGTTTCTGCGCAGCTAGTGTTTCCCCTACGATCAGCTGAGATAGGCGGCGAACCCAGGATATTTGGATTACATCGCACCATGCACAAATCAACCGGATAAATGATGAGTACACAATAATTATACTTTAATTAAAATCAATTAAAACTCAGATTTCTTTATCAAATTCCAATCATTTTTTATTTTTAATCAAAATATTATTAAAATTTTGGGGGTATCAGATGTTACATAGGCAGGGGGAATAGCCCATTGGGAAGTAGAACATTATATTAGAACGGATCCATAGGTAGGCAGGTTGATGTATTAATTGTCTGTATTGTTTTATCTCAATATAACCTAAATCTTGGATGGAAATTCATTCACAAATCTTATAATTTAGTAGTTTTTGATCCATTTTGAAATCCTTTGTTTACTTTAAGTTTGTTTTTCAGGTGCTAAAATTTGTTTTACAAGATTAATTAATTAATTATAATTATAATTAATTAATTAATATAATTATTTTTTTTTAATTGAAGAATATTTTGTTTTTCTTCCGCATTTTTGAGCTAGTAATTTTATTTTTATTTTTTTAAAGTTACCACCTCCGGGCAAAGAAACGCTGTTTCTGGGTGGTTACCTGACAATTTGTCGCCAAGTACGTGTGGCATGAATTTTACTGCGACCTGAGATAGTAAAATTTTGAATTGTTAAAATTTCGTTGGTCTAGCCAAATTTGGTTACCTGACAATTTGGCGAGCCCAACGTGTGGCATGTAATTAACATCGACCGGGGTAATTAATAAAATAAATAATTATTATTTTTTCTCTAATTAGCACATAAATTGTAATTCATATTTCGATAATAAAATGGACAAAATGGATCAAACAAAACAGGAAGGCATGTTTAACAGTACAGTTAATGAGATGAATTTGGAAGGAGAAGATGCATTTCCTGATATGTCTAGTATTGTGTATATTGAAAAAGAAAGCATGCCAGAGATGGAGACTATTTCATCAATAGGAAACTCGACTGTGACAGGGTTAGGCACACTAACAGAAACAGATGAGGGGATAGTTAGTGGAAGTTCATTGGATAACAGTAAAACAGAACTGATAACAGAATCAGAGGGGGAAACAAAAAATGATAGTTTGGTAGAGATAGATAAGTCAAACAATCAAGAAGAACAGAAAAAGGAGAGCATGCCAGATATAATGGAAATGCTTAGACAGATGTCGCAGGAAAATAGGGAAACTGCGAACAAAATGTCACAGGAAAATAGGGAAACTGCGAACAAACTGTCACAGGAAAATCGGGAAAATGCGACCAAAATGGAAGAAAAGTTTGACAAACAGATAGGAGGGTTATCACAGGAGATAGAAAATTCAATGAAGCAGATACAAGAGATAAAACAAGAAATAGGGGGGTTGTCACGGGAAATGAGGGAGAAAATTGACAAAGTTAACATACAAGCACAAAAACTGGAAACAAAACTTGATAAACCACTATCAGGAAATGGAAATCAAAATAGATAAACATATGGGGGAATTAAAACAGGAAATAAGAATGTGGTCACAGGAAATAGCAGAACGCAGTCATGAGCTAAGAGTAGAAAGTAAACAGGGAGTAGATGATAAGAATGAGAACAATGATTTGAAAATGGTGAAGTCAGAGAGTTTTGTGAAATCGGATGATAATGTGTTTACCGAAAGCATTGATATGGCAATGGATAGAGATGATGAGAGATTTGAGGAGATTGAAATGATTGAAAATGTTGATAATGAGGGACTGGATAATAATTTGATAATAAATAAGGTTTGCGAGTTTGATAGTAAAGTGATTAATAATGGATTAATGGAGAAAAGAAATGTGCTTGAGATTAGTATGGAAAGAGTTAGCAAGGAGACATGGGGGATGTTAAAATGTGCAGTGAATGTACAACAGACAGTTGAAGGTAAACTAATGTTTGTAAGGAAGAGAGAGAGATGGAAGATGGGATTTGAGCAGACAAAAGTTGAAAGATGGAGTATTGAAAAGATTGCTAAGCTAGTGGGGGGTAGGAGCCTAAACGGAAGGAAAGGTTTGAAAAAAGTGCCTTAGCAAGGTTCAAAACGCGAGGTATGGGACAAAAACAGGTAATGGCTAGACGCCGGATGAAAATGACAGTGACCGGTCGTCTGGGTGGCATAAAAACGAAAATGAAAGTATGAGAATAATAGACAAGTCAAACGAAGAGATGTAAAATGATTCTAAGAAGTGAAGTAACTTCGTATTTGTAATATAAAGTGTACCTAATTAGAAGTTTAATTAGGACAAAATAATATTTTTTTTTATTAGAATCATTACTACTCGTATATTGGAATAAAATTATAAAGGATTGTACTTTGCAGATATTTTGTGTAGTGGAAGTTGGTTTCGCAAAATATAAAATAACCAAGCATTGTGTTGATTCTTGTATCGCGAGATGAATAGCTATCCTTTGAGAGGCACGGAAAGCAGCAAAAGAGAGGGGGGTAGTTTCAGAATTGAAAGGGTATGGTGCGCATGCGTGAAATAAACGCAGACTAGCGAGGTCGTCTGGCTTCGACATAAAAAGTGGTTTGTTGACAAAAAACAGCTGTGCCGAAAATCGATACTCTCAAGGTATAGGTTATTCCAGGAAGCTAGCTCTACTTCTACCAACCAGGAAGTAAAGTCAGTTTCAAAATATATACACCAACCAACTTTACACAGTTTATAATTTTCAATTTAAATTTTCATTATTTTTCTATTGAATTGGTAAACCAATGCCAACTTATGATATAAGGATTGATCAGTATATGACAATCATTGTTTAGTGATGAATAATTTCCATTTTTAATTTTAATTTTTAATTGTTATATTTCTTTTCTTTGAATTACATTGTGGATGTACTGCAAATGGGAATAGTTGTGTAGGCAGGCGAGATGTAATTCAACCAGGTGGAGGATTTTTCATTGTAAAATGATATAATAATGATACAAAAATAATATTAAGTGATAAAGAATTTCCATTTGAATAATTATATTTTTTGTCATCATTAGTATGAATTAATTAAATAGATTCCAATTTAATTGATTCATACGGGGGGTAATTGTGAGTTTAACAAGCCTCCCTAGTTATTTTCAATTCAATATCCATCATATTTCCATATTAATATGCAAATTTATTCAATTAATTTTATTAACTTCATTAATATGCAACATATCAAATGTATCTACATCTATATAGTATCAGTCAACAATCAATTATCAAAGCCAATCCTCATTTTGGTGAAGTTAACTCTGTAATTATGATCAAACTGATTAATTGATAATTAACCTAATTAAGCCATTTCCGGCTCGAATTTCACATTTTAAAGTAGGCAAATGTATGAACACTGTATATTAAAGATGATTACAGCTTATTTGGAGCGTTTTCATCCAGTAATAGTTGAGAAAATTTTAGTTTTAAGACTAAGTTTTCACCTATATTTTTGCACGCAAGCAGAATAGCATTTATATTATTTCCGCCTCAGTAAGTCGTTGCTCAGGGCAGTAGACGCCAGGGTCTACGTGACTTTTTTGCGCTTTCCAACACGCAAAAGAGGGGTAGAATCTTCTCGAAGGAGGCTATAGTGTGTAGGACTTGAGAGTCCAGTTTAGCGAATGTGATGGGGCAAGGAGGTAGTGAGTGGTGAGGGGGATGCAAGATCTAAGGTGAAGGATCTCTACCATCGTCGTAGGAGAGGGAAGCTGGACACGTGACTGGTAGTCCTAATAAAAGTCTTGAATGTAGGGGAAACGAGTAGAAGTCAGAGTAGCAGTCTAAGAGGTTGGGCGTAGGTGCGGTGTGTAGCCGGCGATAGCCGAGGAGGCTATTAATTAGTTCAAGTGAAGGAGGATAGCTGGATTGTGATCCAGGTCATGGTGCGCGTCTAAGTTTTGTTTTTGGCTCCCTGGCCTCGAGGGGGAGTGAGATGGTTTTGTTTATACGATAATCAAGTCGATGATTGGAGTGATTCTACCGTTTGTGGTGATATTAAATTTACAACATGTAAATTTACATTTGCATATTTTGATTTCGAACGTTTGTGACTAGCAATATGTCACATGTGATATTTGCATATTCCATTCATTTAATATTACCGGATTTTGGACTAATTATTGAATTCCTGGAACTATATTGCGAACAATAAAAATTTCAGTCGATGCTTGGGTTATAAATGGAATGTTCTCGTGGTGAAGATTCTCAATAGTGGTGTAGTGAGTGGCTGTTTCTGCGCAGCTAGTGTTCCCCTACGATCAGCTGAGATAGGCGGCCAACCCAGGATATTTGGATTACATCGCACCATGCACAAATCAACCGGATAAATGATGAGTACACAATAATTATACTTTAATTAAAATCAATTAAAACTCAGATTTCTTTATCAAATTCCAATCATTTTTTATTTTTTAATCAAAAATATATATTAAATTTTGGGGGTATCAGATGTTACATAGGCAGGGGGAATAGCCCATTGGGAAGTAGAACATTATATTAGAACGGATCCATAGGTAGGCAGGTTGATGTATTAATTGTCTGTATTGTTTTATTTCAATATAACCTAAATCTTGGATGGAAATTCATTCACAAATCTTATAATTTAGTAGTTTTTGATCCATTTTGAAATCCTTTGTTTACTTTAAGTTTGTTTTTCAGGTGCTTAAATTTGTTTTACAAGATAAATTAATTAATTATAATTATAATTAATTAATTAATATAATTATTTTTTTTTAATCGAAGAATATTTTGTGTTCTTCCGCATTTTTGAGCTAGTAATTTTATTTTTGTTTTGTTAAGTTACCACCTCCGGGCAAAGAAACGCTTGTTTCTGGGTGGTTACCTGACAACTAATTATATATATACCAAAAAGTGCTATAATTGCAATACATTGTAAAAATATATAAATATAATTAAAAATTTAAAACTATTGTGTTTACGGTAAAATTTTTGATGACATTGTTGTGGAGCATTTAAAAACCGAATAAAACAAAACCTAGTTTATCCAAATCTGATGATTACTTCTTGAGTTACATCAATTTTAAGAATTATTTTGGCGGCCATCTTGTGGACGCCATGACAGGTGATCATTTGCTCCCATGCGTGTCCCCGTGAAAATAACATTCTTAAATATGTCTTTTTCCTGCTCTAAATTTTAGTGTTGGTTTCCGGATTTGAAATGTTCCTATGGTTTTAGCAGCTTGTTCCACAGACTATAAGCTCCATTGTCATGTCCTTTAACCATCCGTGCCTCTTCCGAAATCGCTATAGCGAAAATAGACGAACTATACTAATAATCAAATATATCGATCAATTTGATCAAATGTTATAAATATTTTATGATAGTGTTATTTTTATGATAATAATGATAATAATAATAATTATTATTATTCTCATTAACGTTGCCAGGATTTTGATTCGGGGGGGGGGGGATATTGGTAAAAATGCCCACAAAAAATATTATTCGGGAATAGTATGTATCCAGGTAGGGGGGTCTGGGTAGGATGCCCAAAGAATCTGGGGCGCATAGTAACAGACAATTTTTTATTTTTATCATTGCAAATAATTACCCTTTTAAAGTTTTTAGAGTGCTTTTGCTTATTATTTTTTAAAATTGTGAAGATCCATAAACTGTCGGTTTACAAAATCTTGCCATTGTAGGACCTAAATAAATAAATAAATAAATAAATAAATTGTATTTCGTTTAGAGTCTACCCACTCAGCTATATAATCTGATTTTCAGATTTTCATATTATTATGTATGCCATAGTGCTTTTTAGTATTAATATAACCCTTCTTTTAATTTCGGGTGAGGGGTGGGGGATCGGACACCCTGATCCCCCCCCCCTCGCTACGCCCCTGGCAATCCATATTGTATGTATTGTGACAACAAAATACAGATCAAAAATACTACTATCCACGGACTACAACCTAAATGCAAACGTACGCGCGCGCACTCGCACTCTACATTAGCAAGCGAACTCGCCGAACATGCTCATAATTAAGCATATTTTTGGGTGAAAACTCTTTTCGGTGAGAAATAAGAAATATGGAAACGAATTGGCAATTTCTGATAATAGATCATCTTCCATGAAAGTTTACAATAGTAGTAAAACAAATCCCCCCAAAATACAAAATTTGTAAAAAAGACGGCAGCCAAGCTCTCCTTCAAAAGTCTTCGGCTGTGAATGCTGTGAGATATGTAGTTGAGCCAAGCTTTTTATTCTTTCTCCCTAGTTTCGCTTTGAAAATATGTAAGATCATTTCGCCTGTTGACGAGCGCCAGTCAACGATTTTTGTGGTAAAAAAGTAAAATTTTTAAACTCGAAATCATAAAAAAATTCTTGGCCATGAACCAAATTCAATGGCCAAGTCATTTTTTATGATTTCGAGTTTAAAAATTTTACTTTTTTACCACAAAAATCGTTGGCTTGGCGCTCGTCAACAGGCGAAATGATCTTACATATTTTCAAAGCGAAACTAGGGAGAAAGAATAAAAAGCTTGGCTCAACTTCTATATCTCACAGCATTCACAGCCGAAGACTTTTGAAGGAGAGCTTGGCTGCCGTCTTTTTTACAAATTTTTGTATTTTGGGGGGATATCACATCTTTTTGTTGTTCGTTCGCTATCAAGGTGTGAATGATGGACTTTGAATGATTAAATTTGTTAAGTTCAAAGTTGTTTTTTTTACATTTTTGGGCCCACGGTCCCCCCAAAGATACCCCTTAAATAGATAAATAATTACATTTTTATTTAGAGTCTACGCACTCAGTTATATATAACTGATTTTCAGTGGGGTGACTTTAAATCAAAGCGACCAAGCCAACCTGCAGGCCCCGACGCAATCGACGAGTGAGCGATAACCAACCAAAGATCGATATTTTTAATAGGAAATATATCAATCAGTGGTATGGACAGTGCGAACATCCGCGGATCACGCCAGAATCAACAAGGCCGATCCAGAAACAACTCTGAAATTTATTATGTGCTTCGGTTGCTAGGACGGCTCCGAAGTCACCGTTTACCAACTCCTAAGACAAGAACTGATAGACTTAAGTCCAAATCAGAAGTTAAAAAACTTCTGACTTGAGCGGAATCGAACCCTGGCCCTTCTGCATTGGAAGCAGATACGCTAACAACAAGACCAACGCACTAGCATAAGCACTAGATATTTATAATGGTTAAGAGCATGTTTAATTTCAAGCTTGTATACAAATTACTACGCCTGAGTGATTACGCGTTTTGATTTTGCTAGGACGGCTCCAAAGTCACCGTTTACAAAACTCCTAAGTCAAGAACTGATGGCCTTAAGTCCAAATCAGATGTAAAAAAACTTCTGACTTGAGCGGGAATCGAACTGGCCCTTCTGCATGGAAGCAGATTCGCTAACAACAAGACCAACGCATTAGCATAGGCACTGGCATATTTATAATGGTTAAGAGCATGGTTTTCATTTCAAGCTTGTATACAAATTACTACGCCTGAGTAATTACGCGTTTTGATTTTGCTAGGACGGCTCCAAAGTCACCGTTTACAAACTCCTAAGACAAGAACTGATAGACTTAAGTCCAAATCAGAAGTTAAAAAACTTCTGACTTTAGCGGGAATCGAACCTGGCCCTTCTGCATTGGAAGCAGATACGCTAACAACAAGACCAACGCACTAGCATAAGCACTTGATATTATAATGGTTAAGAGCATGTTTAATTTCAAGCTTGTACAAATTACTACGCCTGAGTAATTACGCGTTTTGATTTTGATTTGATTTTGATTTTTCCCCGGTCCCAATTGCCCTGTTTTTGTTATATGAGTACATCTGAGTGTGGCCCAAGTTTCAAAGTTCTAAGATGAACCGTTTTCTCGGTATAGCGTATTATTCATAAGAGTACGGAATTACCTACTTTTGATAATTTTGTTTTTTTTCCGGTACCCGTTAACCAATTTTGCTTTCCGTATTCAAAAGTGATAAAGAATGGAGAGATATCAAAATGTATTCCACGTTTGAAACATCTCAGTTGTAGCGTTTTCTTTGAATGATTCATTTCTTAAAGTTCAGATATGTTTTTTGTCATTTTTGGGCCCATGGTCATCCCAAATTTAGCCCCTTGTGTTTTGGACGCAAGATATTTATAATGGTTAATAGCATGTTAAATTTCAAGTTTGTACAAATTACCACGCCTTGGTAATTACGCGTTTTGATTATCATCCAAATTTTGATTTTCTCCGGTCCCTGTTACCGATTTTGGTTTTGAAAGCAAAAGGCACTGCGTCTGAAATACACCTAAGTGTGGTCCAAGTTTCATAGTTCTAAGATTTACCGTTTTTCTCTGTAGGCTAAAGAACTCTCCGCGGCGAAATGCCACCCACCCACCCACCCACCCACCCCCCCACCCAACTACCAACTACCAGCCACCAGCCACCAGCCAGCCTTAAGGAATTTGACGATGTTGAGAGCCTTTTTTAACACAGAACGAGTTGTCGGATCGGGTTGATTTTTTTTTGGTATGTCATGGACCACATACCAGGTCATATACCGAGTTTCAAGATTGTAACTCTTTCGGGGCGGCGTGTGCAGATAGCTGAAAACCCCCCAACTCTTGTAGGTGTATATAGGGCCGGAGTTCGGTGTCGCCTAAGCATCGCGTCGCTTGTCTGCCGGGCGACTACCGTCGCCCTAGATAATACAAATCAAAAAAAACTATTATTACTGTAAGAGGATGAGTGATGACCAAAACAAACTTTATTTACGTGGAAGATTTTAGAGTTTCAGTCTCTTTTGATAAGTGAAACCACGTGACCCAAATTAGATACATTTAGGACCAGCTTTACGTAATATCCAATACGCCCAACGGTCCGCGGTTACCGACGGCTGCATAATGCGGTGGGGGCGCACAAAGAAGCTTTTTGGGGGGGGGGGGGGGAATTGGAAATGCACAAACACACAACAGCCATTTTAGTAACCATTTAGAAAAACTCATTACTGTGCCTTAAAATAGTTCGACGGCTTGATGAAATTACTTTGATTGGTTTATTTTCAGATACCGAAGATTTCATGAATCAAGTAAGAACACTTTTCTAGTAGTGATCCCATCCATGATAAGTTGGTATAAGCAATTATTAAGGCGAGGTGGGGGGGAGAGGGGAGTAGTATCGAACGAAATGACAATTTCAATTCGACCAGCAATAAGATAAAAAAAAAGTAAACTTCAATACTGTATCCCAAAACGTAAAAAGGTCACGTTTTATAAAAGCAGTCAAATATAATATATTGTCTTGATATATTCGCTTATGTAGGCCCACGCATTAACTGTCTTTTTGGCAATCACATCAGGGCATCGAACCGAAACGCGTAACAAAATGGTTTTATTTAATAGTGTGGGCGTAAAATGGAAATAATATTATGTTACAGGCAGCATGTCAATGGCCGTGCATACCTTCATCTGAAAATCAAAATAAGTACTTGAAACTTGAAAGTAATAATCTAATTTTCGATTTTTTACGTGGTTTGTACTTTAGTTTGTACCAGGACATCGAGCCAAGATTATTGTTGTTTTGTTCGGAATACCCCGTTGAAAATAACGGTTAAAAAAGCGTTCGACACCGTCATTGCTATGCATTTTATGATATAACAATAACAACATATAAAATATATGTCTATACTCAGGTGGATAAAATAACATTTTCTGAACGAAATGCAACTAGAAAACTATGACGATTACAATGTTATACATACGTCAAGAACATATTCTGAAGAAATACTTTTTAAAGCATTGAAAATGTGGTGATTTATGTCAAGATCTGGATCATCATCTTATTTTACATAACCCCAAGGCATTAGAGGCCTAATTAAGAAAAACACAAGTTTAGTTTTCTATTGATTTAAAGTTTTGTTATGTTTCTGGAATAATTTGTGTCACAGGATGTACGATATTGCATCATTACCCATTATATTTATACCAAGGTCAATCAGAGGACAACGTGGTGGGTTGCCCCTCTGATTTCTCATGGCCAAACCCTCCGGCTCATCTTTCTTTGTTTGTTCAACCGTTAGATGGGTAATGATTGAAAACGCATTTGAATTGAAACAAAGTGGCGCCCTATTTACTTAATTTTATCAAACTTATACCATATGAATTTTGTGAACCCCCAAACCTACGCCCTACTCTACCAATCCCCACAGACCCTGAGCACCGGCAAGTAGGCGTCGCAGAGTCAGCTGGTTAACAACATTGAGATTTGTTTTATAGTTTTGTGCAATGTTTACAAAAATATAAAGAATTAATTGTTACTAGTTCATTATTTCCTTTCATAGATGTGTAGATGTGCGCGTGTCAGATATGATTAGGTTACTGGTTCACATGAGACGGTAGGTGGGTCCCAGGCCCCAGAACGTCGACAGGTGCGGATGGTGACATTATTCGACGCCACATACCCTGGCCGGCAGGTGAAGGTCGATGCCGACCCGACTGGGTGGCGCTTACCGCAGTCGCTCACCTCGCCGGCGTATGTGCACGTGTGCGTCAATGTCAGGCTGTCTTTGAGAGGTGGGCAGGCAGCTAGAAGCAAGACATTCATGTTCTTGGACGAGCAAGATAACCAAAATAATGCAAGGAGTTACTTACACATCATCGGGACTTCATTAGTGTTATATATTATTTATAGTCCACGAAATATCGTGAGAGCTGGCGGCTTTTGGCGCTCATCAGGGGGGTTGACTACTACAAGTTGTCAGGTATTGAAAGACTTGAGTGGTCAGTGATCGGATCGTCCTCGCTACCGGGAGACTAAAAACACATTAAACTGAAATACTGTATAAACGGTCCAATTTGCAGTGTTTTGAGTGAGTGCATAACGCGCATTTCTTTCATCTTTCATTCCCTACCCTAACCACCTGTTAATACATCTCAAAATGATGTTGGCATGATAGTCCTTTGCATAATGGGAATGTGGGTATAAAATTTGGGGCAAAGTTTGACCTATATTACTAGAAAGGTCTTGAAGAGACGATTCCGAATATCTATGATAGACCAGCAGCAGCGGCAGCTTTCTACCCAAAATTCAAGGTCAAAGGTCAAATTATTACTATTTTGATAAATTAATTTCTCATTGTTGCGATTTTTTTCTTTTTTCTTTTAATAAATTTAAGAATCGATTAAATTGTAAATAATCATGAAATATAGTAAAATTTAATATTTGACCTTTTATGACCCAAAATTAGGTCACAATTGCCAATTTTGTACAATATTGCATTTTCTTCTACATTTTGGTGACGTTTCATGTTAACATCCATTTTTATCAGATGCAATAGCATCACACACATGTATTTGGGTGTAAGATTTGATTTAAAGCATGGCCAAGGTCATTGGGTCAGTCGTGGAAAGGTCAAATATGCTTAAAAATGTCGAAAATATCGAGTGGGTACTCTAAAGAAAGGAATTTTCAGTTGGATTGCTACGACGAATGTGATATTGTTCAAAATAGTAATATATCAACGTTAACCTTCAAACTAGATAGTTTGAAACTTGACATTTGAACTTAAAGACGCAAAACTTTGCCACAAAATTGTTAATTAAAAAAATACATTTTCTCATACGTTTGGATTTTTGATTACTACTTCACATTCATTTTATGAAATACATAAGTATCTCACACATGTCTTTTGGTGTGTGCTCTGATTATAAATAACATTGCAGATTATTTGGTCAGTCGTGAAAATGTTAAATATGCTTGAAAAAGGTCGAAAATATCGAGTGGGTCACGAGTCATGATTCGATGTTATCACAACGGAGATCTCCTTGTCCTTTTTGGTGATTTTATAGCATTTATATTACACCAGTGTCGATATTATTATGATGGATTTGCTGATCAAACCGAAATGCAATTCGATAGTTGTAATGACAGCGAACAGAGTAGAAGAAATCACATGATTCACTAACATTTTATGCATTGGCATTGAAACACTATATGATAGCGCTGCGTGATTAGATTGAAAATCCCCCCCGATGCGTCATGAAAATATTTGTGCGTAGAAAAATGTCCGGGGTAGCAACAAAGATCAGGTCGAGATCATTGTTACTGCATGTAACCAACTTGAGGTCCTTGTCAGTCTACTGGATTTAGTTGTGAAGCAATGTAGACAAAAAGTTAATAATTCGAATTCCTTTCCGAGTCCGTGGAGATTCAGCCATCACTATCCGAATCATCGAAACTTTCTTCACCGTATTCCTCGTTTGACTGAAAATTTGTGCAATCTTTTAATTTACAAGCGTTTGTGCAAGTGAGTTTGTTTGTGAGGCACTCACAGTTCAGCAGCAAAGCAGACTCTTGGGCAATTGCATGCCAACAGTTCCATCACTGCCAATGGTGCTGGACGTCCTTCCATCCACTTCACTGTAAGTTTACCACTCTCATTCCTCCTCCATCATGGGACGTTGGATCGGGAACAGATGGACGTGGTTCGAAACATCTGTACCAAACTGCAACTTGATAATTTGCCCTCGAAACGTGTGCAGACAAACAGTCTTGGCAAGGTGGTAAACGCTCAGAGTCAACTTCACCACACTTACTTCTGAACAGTTCGTAGCGGAAGACAAATGCTTCGATTTTGTTTAGGAGTTCACGTCTAAGTGTCCAATCATGGCCCAGTTGACTTAAATCTTCACTAAAGTCAATGTTCTTGCGAAGCGTTTTAAACTGTCAAAGCATGGAGTCCCGGCAGAGCTCGCAATCTTGGAAACATCAGTATATTGTGTTTTGTTCTTTGTCCGTCTCTTTGAGAACATGGCGAAACGAAGCACAGATATGTAAAACTAGCAAGTCCGTGTCAGAAGATGTAATGCCTGCTGACTTGTAGCCTTGTAGTGATGCATGCTTAGCATGTAGCAGCATTCGAGTTTCAGCTTCTTCTTGTGAGGAATTCAGTTCAGGATAAGGCTGCCAGCTGACGGAGGCTATCTTCACGCAAGACTCTTCACAAGTAACGTAGAAGACTCTTGGCACCAAGATTCTGTTTCTTCTCGGATTTCCAATCTTCAAAAACAAAATTGATTAGCTTAGTTTTATTATGAGAGTTTTGGAGAAATCCTCTCCAGTCACAAATGCAGTGCCCAGCGGTGACATCTTGAACCTTGAGAATTTGGGTGTACTCCTCCGAAATCGTTCCAAGTTTTTTTTATTGAAGACTCTATAAATCAAAGACAATGTCGATGCGGGCGCAACCCTCTGCTTCTCGAAACGCTGATGCCATGTTAGTGAATCATGTGATTTCTTCTACTCTGTTCGCTGTCATTACAACTATCGAATTGCATTTCGGTTTGATCAGCAAATCCATCAAAATAATATCTACACCGGTTTAATATACTATAAAATCACCAAAAAGGACAAAGAGATCTCCGTTGTGATAGCATCGAATCATGACTCGTGACCTACTCGATATTTTCGATCTTTTTCAAGCATATTTGACATTTTCACGACTGACCAAAAATTAATAATCTTGGCACTGTTTATTTATAATGAGAGCACACACGACAAGACGTGTGTGAGATACTTATGTATCCATAAAAATAATGTGAAGTAGTAAATCAAAACGTATGAGAAAATGTTATTTTTTTTAAATTAACAATTTTGTGGCAAAGTTTTGCGTCTTAAAGTTAAAATGTCAAGTTTCAAACTATCTAGTTTGAAGGTTAACGTTGACATATTACTATTTTGAACAATATCACATTCGTCGCAGCAATCCAACTGAAAATTCCTTTCTTTAGAGTACCCACTCGATATTTCGACATTTTTAAGCATATTTGACCTTTCACGACTGACCCAATGACCTTGGCCATGCTTTAAATCAAATCTTACACCCAAATACATGTGTTGTGATGCTATTGCATCTGATAAAAATGGATGTTAACATGAAACGTCACCAAATGTAGAAGAAAATGCAATATTTGTACAAAATTGGCAATTGTGACCTAATTTGGGTCATAAAAGGTCAAATATTAAATTTACTATATTTAATGATTATTTACAATTTAATCGATTCTTAAATTTATTAAAAAAAAAAAAAAAAATCGAAACAATGAAAAATTTAAATTTAAAAATAGTAAAATTGACCTTTGCCCTTGAATTTTGGGTAGAAAGCGCCGCTGGCTGGTTACATGATATTCGGAACGTCTCTTCAAGACTTTTAGTGATTTTAGGTAAACCCTTTCCCCAAAAATTTTATACCCACATTCCCAATTATGCAAAGGACTATGATGGAAATTTATTATTGTCACTCTTAATGGAAATGTAAAAAACAAGCTATCTCACAACAATGATTAACTGTGGGTTTTAAAAAATACCAGAAACGCAAATGGGGGTATTCCACTTCCGCCAAATACTGTACGAATAGTTTTTTTTAAGAAGAATTTTTGCCGATTACAAATATGTACTTTGTTTTTCCGGAAAAATAACCAGGATTATAGCCGTTTTAAAAGCAGCATTTTTTTAAAAGCGGAAAAAAAACGACTGTGGTCAAAAAACTGTGTTGACCCAAAACGCCGTCGGGGATAAAAACATCCAGCCCAAAGATTTTGGAATAGTATTATAGAGGATCGAGAAACATCCCAAAACGGGGGGTTTTTAAACAAAGCAGTGTAGCGTGCCAAGGAGGAAGGAATAAGTAAGGAGGAGTGTGGCGCGTCAAAACCCCTAGCCATTTAACGACAATGGGGCGGCGAAAGCCCCGAACCCAAAACAAGGTCGCGGTATATTAAAATTTGCAAAAATATGAACTTCAAAACAAACAAAAAAACCCCCACTCAACAAAAATACATTTCACCTCTTTTTTATTTTATCTCATATTAATACAAAAAGTATTATAACGTATAAGATAATACCAGCTGTTTTGGCCGCCATAGTAGCGCCATATGGTCAGACCCAAAGAGAAGGAGTAAATAATGGAAAAAATCTATTTTTAGTAGCGCCATATTTGGGCGCACCAACGAGAAGCAGCAAAAAAACCGAAAAACCGATCAGAGAGTTCAAAACGGCCACGTCCATTGTACAGCCACGATAGCGCATGCGTTCCTTTCATTTTTCTACCCCCTTGAGCGTAGCTACAGTAAGTAAAAGATGGGGGGGACATTTTCCCTTTAAAAGCCCAGCCAGAAAAAGAGAAAAATTGACATTGAAACAAAAAAAAAAAACTGAAAAATCCTGGTTAGGCCCAGAGTAGAAAAAATTATTTTAAAAACAGTCTAGGCCAATCGTCCGTAGGATATAGGCATTTTTAGTGAAAACTAAAAATACTACTTGACAAGCCCTAGGGTTAATTGCCCAACCTAGGGTGCACTTCATGTTCTGACACACATCCCCCCAAAAAAAAACCTTACTTTGAGACAATTAAAGCCTATTGAGATAAAAAAATACCATGATAGCCTAGGCTATGCAAAATTCAAACAAAAAAGCTCGTTTTTCTTTTTCACAATGATCTCGTGAAATTCCCGTCACACACGAAAAAAAAAAAAACAAAAGACGGGGAAAATGTACACCCTGTGGGGTTTTTTTGAGGGATGGGCGAGACGCGTTGATGTAAATATGTACAAATAACGACATTATTCCAATTGGCCTTGATCAACACAGTTAGACGTAAAATACCGTCCAAAGATGGCGCCCTGTTTTTTGGGCCCCCAAATGGGGGCCAATTTACTTTTTGTTTTAAATTTCACAAAAAACTTTTTTTTAAATAAAAAAAAAATCAGTGACTATTAAAAACATAATAAGAATTTTAAAAAAAATAAAAATTAAGTGGGAATTTCCCCCATTGCGATTTTATTATAATTTATAAATATTGTTTTTTGCGATTTTCCCGAGTACGGTAAAAGATGGGTTTAATTTTAAAAAGGGAGTGTCTACTAGAAGTCCATTGCTGTCGGTTATTCATTTTTGCAGTTTTAGACAATGTGTAAAATCTTTCCCACGAGCCCAATTTATAGTTTGTTCAATTTTTAAAGTGGCGTAACTTTTCCCGCCACAAATTGACCTAATTTTTTTTTTCGCGCCACGACTTCTGCATTTTTTGTTTTTTGCATTTTGCATCCAACCACAATGAAATGTGGGCTGTGGTCTTGTGGTTAGCTACCTGCTCCAAGCAGAAGACCCCGGGTTTCGTTTCCGCAAAGTCAGAATTTTTTTAATTCTGTTTTTGGACTTAATCCAAAGTTCTTGTCTTAGGATTTTTGAAACGGGACTTTGGAGCCGCCCTAGCAACAAAAGCACAAAATAAATTCAGAGTTTTTTGAATCGTCCTTGTTGATTCTGGGGTTGATCCGCGGGTGTTTTGCACTGTCCATACCATGATTTCACTTTTCCCATTAAAAACAAAAGTCTTTGGTTTGGTATCGTCACCGTCGATTGCGTCGGGGCCCACAGGGTTTGGGTTGGCGCTTTTAATTTTCTTCCCCCCCGAAAATCAGTTTTATAACGAGTGGGAGACTCTAAATACAATTTATTATTTTTTTATTTTTATTTTTTTATTTATTTATTATTTTTTTATTTATTTTTTTATTATTATTTATTTATTTATTTTTTTATTATTTATTTATTTAATCATCACAGATAAATAAAAACAAATATTCTTTATTTTTTTGAAAATTTATTTTCCACCCAAAGTCTCACTTTCAATTTCACATTCAAAGAACAGTTGTCTAGTTTTTTAATAAAAAAGTCATCAAATTTTCAAAATGTTGTATTTGAATTTTTATATTTTTTTGGAAGAACATTAAATTTTTTTTGTTTATTATTTTTTGTTTTTTTAAAGTAGTTTTTTCTTAATTTCTGATTATCTTAGGGCCGTAGAGCTTGCCCCCCCCCCCCCCCCCCCCCCGCGCGGGCACGGTCCTCTACTGGGACCGAGGATGCAGAAGGGACAAAATGAGGGAAATTCAACTAGAGTCAAAATTTTTGGGATCCTTTTTCTAAAAACAAGCATGGCGCAATGGTAAAACAAACTTGTGGCCCCTTTTCACGTCGCCGGATCGTGTGACAAACGTCGTCGAGCCGAAAAATTTAATTTTAAACCCCACAAATCACCTCAACGTGTTCCAAACATAAAAAGGGGTCCAACTTCCACTTCGCCAAGATGGCGGCAAGTGCTGGGGGGTGAGGAGTGGGTCGCTCCGGTACTTAATTAGTTTTCTCCTAATCAGAGTTACTGTTTAATGTGTAAAGTGAGTGAAGTCATCATAACATCTACGACGCGGCGTTGTGTACATGGATATCCTACAGAAGGTATGTTGGTGTCATGTAAATGCCTAATTACTGCATCTACACTATGCTGCAATGCACTCCCCGAACAAACACCGGACCTGCCTCGGGCCCTCACCCCCGCGCCGCGATGGGCTCGGCAAAAATCACGGTCACTTCGGCGACAAAGAGGCGGCCCCACGCGGTAATGCCAGGCTTCCGGTAGCAGGGGGGAGTGTCGGTGCATTACTCATCGCTCTGGCAGGTGACGTAAAAACTAAACCCTGGCCCGAGGGGGAAAAACCCCAGCCGTGCTCCAGTGGCGTACCGTCCGTGTCAGCGGACATCTCAGCAGACACTCCATCTGCGACGCCGTCCCCTCCATGCATGATGTGCAAGTCCGTCGACGGAAAAACCAGCTTTCATACAATGCGCCTCATGTCAGGAAACATTCATTGTACGTGTGGGGAAACTCAGCCCTGCATATTACAAAAAAAATCTCTAGGAAGACAAGCACGTGGACTTGCTGGTATTGCTCATTTCCCAAAATCTCTCGGATTCTTTGTTCAGTATCGACAGGGGAAGAAGACCCGTCATTCATCGAAGCCGGAAAACCGATTAATTCAGCTAACCACAATATCTCCGTTCTCTCGTTTAATTCACGTAGTCTTCAGAATGTGAAGAGACGAGCTATATATGAAGCCTGGATTGCAACCCATAATGCAGGACATCATTTGTTTTATTTGAATCATGGTTGACAAACTCCGTAGGGGACCTGAAGTCATCGGAGACTGCTACACTGTATTTGGGAAAAAGACAGGTGGGGGAAAACCAGGGGGTGGTGTTATTTTAGCTATTAAACCGGAACTTCAACTGTAAGACGAACCAATCTTGAAACGAGTGCGGAGATAGTCTGGGCGGAAATACAAATAGGTGAAAAGAAAATTCTTTGCGGTCAGCGTACAGTTTCCCCCAAACTCAAATGAACAAAACCCAATAAAGAGTTAATAACGTCTCTCAACCTTGCACAAACTTCACTTAAGGACCACCACGCGACCCTTATATTAGGTGATTTTAACTTAGCATCTCCTGGTCTATCAACGGATCGGCAATCCCAAGAAATAACCTAGCCTGCAAATTTTTCTAACATCATTCCAAGACTACACCTCACCCCAGCATGTATATGAATCTACACGAGTAACCACCACCTGTAGCTCAATAATAGATCTCGTACCCCTGTAACAACCCCTCATTAGTCTCATCTGTCAGTGTTATCCCCGGAGTAAGTGACCACCACGCGATTATGACTACCCTTACAATCCCCCCTCGCCAAAAATAAAGCTAATCAACAAATCAGTTCTAAATTACGCAAAGGGCAGACTGGGATAAATTATGTCAATATCTGTCTCAGGATTTACCAAACATTGACTGATTCTAATAACATTGATAGGTTTTGGAAAGAGGGGCAAGAGGTTTTCTGGACTTTTGTTCACAAGGCTATTCCAACTGTCAAAGTAAAGGAAAACGCCGGAGCTCCATGGATCAACAATGACATAGTGAAAACTAATTAAAAAAAGGACTGGCTTTACAAGAAATGGAAGAAAAACTCAGACAGAGTTAGCACATAACAAATATCTGGAGATATGTAGGCAGACGAAAAAAACAATACGCCACGCCCACCGAAACTACTCTGGAAATTTGGGACGAGAATAACAGCAAACAACTGTGGAAGTATATCCATTGTAAACAAGGAAGCTCCTCCCCTGCACACTTCACCATCAATGGAAAACATAACAAAACCCATCGAAATTGCCGAACCCTTCAATGCCAAATTCAAAGACAACTTCTCGCCGCCCCGGAAAACATCGATGAAGTCTACAGAGAAACTCCCGGTCCTGCTAGTCTTTCTTCCTCAAATAATGTATATGTGTCCGAAGATGATGTACTGCTGAGATTGCGAAAGTCTGCGATTAGGTGCAGGACTGGTCCTGACGAAATCCCTACTAGGATATTGAAACAATGTGCGGGCAGCTGTCGCGCCCCACGATCACGTACCTTTTTAATGGTATCTCTGTCTACTGGGACCTTCCCAACTCAATGGAAAACCGCAAATATTGTGCCTGTGTACAAATCAGGAGATAAAGTAGACATCAGCAATTACGGGACCAATCGCGCTCACATCTGTTCTATGTAAAGTATTGGAAAATTTAGTAAACATGGCAATTGTCCAGCACCTTGAAGAAAGCGGAATAATTAATAAACACCAACATGGATTTTTTCCCAGAAGATCGTGTTGGCCACCATGTTAGCTAAAGTTATTGAGGACTGGCAACATGACTGGACCAAAAGGCGATCAAGCAAGTGGATGTGATTTCATTAGATATGAGTAAGGCTTTTTTACCGAGTCCCACATACTCGTTTACTCAGAAACTTGGAAACTATGGGATACAAGGTAAACTACTCAAGTGGTGCACAGGTTTTCTACTGGTAGGGGGCCACGAGTGGTCTACGACGGATGGGTTTATCGACAGATGCCAATGTCACCTCTGGGGTGCCTCAGGGGTCCGTACTTGGCCCCCTGTTTTTTCATTGTGTACATGATGAACCTTCCCGCATGTGTCCTCTCAAAGATAGCCATGTACGCGGATGACTGCACTATCTACAAAGCTATATCCGAACACGACGATTTCCTAGTTCTACAATGCGATCTAGACGCAATATCCTCTGGTGCTCAAACAATGGCATGTGCCTGAATCCCAATAAGTCTACTTTATTTGTATAACCCGCTATCAGACCCAGTTATCACTGATTACCACAAAAAACGGATCGAAACTACTAACAAGCAATAGCATAAAACTTCTTGGAATCAACATAACTAAAGACCTGTCCTGGAATCTGCCCTACAGACATAGTAAGATCACAGTGCTCGAAGCTTGTAGGGTTTGTATTTAGAAATCTCAGAGACTGTAATCCAAATGTTCTACGATCCGTTACCTTTCTTTAATTCGATTAAATTGGCCTACGGATCTCCAGGGTTGGCACCCAACAACCAAAGAGAACATTCACAAACTGGAAGTTGTTCAGAACAGTGCAATAAAGGCCATATACGGATACAAATCAACCCTCAATACTGTATCTCGTAGAAAAAAGCTAAAAAATTCCAAGTGTGGACAACTTCCCTTTAGAAGATGTGACCCCAATCTTCCTCAAGGGATGCCTCAGTGGTGCTCCCAAACTCGACCCACTGGAGCGCCTAACTCCAGTGCAGCGCACAGTGACCTTGGGACGCGGAAACCAGAAAGGACTTACTGCTTTGACCTCCCCGGGCACGAAACCCCAGCTTATCAAATGTCCCGTACTCAGATGTGCATCGGTTTTGGAATTTGCTAAGTTGGGGAAAATGAGGTCTCTGCCTTTCCCAAAGGATTCAAGCACAAAATTTAAAAGCACATTCCGATAACATCAAGTCCCAGTGATTGCATGCCTTTTTACGACGACCCTGCATCAAATGGACTTGATTATGGATTATTATCTGTACTACCCTTGTTGATAAAAAGTCATCATAACTAATTGTAACTCTGCCATACATCACCATGCTCTCTTCTTTTTCTTCTTATCGAAATTTTTATGGCTCTTAATATTGTCTGTATCAAGTTCATATAAGTGAGTTAGTGTTATGAATCTTATGTCTTTGTTATAAATCTTAGTGTTATTATTTGGTTGCAAAACGCACAACAGTGTGAATGAGCCTAAGGTTCGCTTTCTTCAACCTTTTATAATTGGAATGGAAATGTATATTTTGATTTTGATTATGAATTTAAAAAAATATTAATAATAATAATAATAACCCCTTTGCAAGATAGAGAAAGACACGAAAGTAAGAGAGGGAGTAAATAACTTTCAAAAACCCCATGTTCTTCTCAATGTTTTGAGTTATATTATTTAGGATGGCCAAAAAGATAATAACTCCATCTCCTAGAATACGGTTAAAGTAAAATGTTTCGTCATACACTTCGGGTATTCCTGTAGCTACCGACAAGTGAACAACTTGTGAAACACTTAGCAATACAAGAGGATTTAAAATCAAAGATTTTCCGCCAGCCTCACCATATTCGTGGACTATAACAACGGGATCATATTGCAACAAGAGAAAATACGATATATTAAATCATCAAATATTTCATTTAAAAAATGTACCCATTCCTTGAATCACTTTTCATCACAATCAACAGCAATTACCTGCCCACGCGCGCAAGCCACAGATGCACACCTACCCAGACCAGTTTACCTTATTTTCTGGCCCACTCTCTCTCTCTCTCTCTTCTCATCCTCGCCATGAACACCTCATATCAACTTCTTGACCTTTGAACATGTAACTTGACTGTATTCTGTGTGTATTCTGTACTGTTTTTTTCATTGTCATACTATAATAATACTGTTATCTATAGTACCTAGTGGAGTCATCAATGCGGTTTTGCTGGTAAAGGGAGGACACTGTGAATGTATGCGAGTCACTGTTGGTCAGGCTGTTGTCTAGGGTGGATCTCCGTGTCGACTGCTGTATGCAGGATAGGCCATGTTATTTGATTCTTAAAACATTGTTAGTGGTTGAGCCTCTATCTGTGAGACCTGAAACTTTTTGGGAAGTGTGGAACCGTGTCGCGCGTGCGAATCCATACCCCTCGACTAGAACGTTTGGACGTTGGAGTCTTTAATTAGTTTCGCAACCAAGTGGGACCTTGTGGAGACCCTGGACGATATGACAGTGCACCGTGTACCCATCACTCCCGCGACCTCTTCCAGCCGGATCGAGATTGGTACTTTGGGCAACCGACTCTTAGTCCAAGAGCTCGCAACATAAAGTCTCCCCTCATAGGGTACATATGGTTTGACCATTGGAATAGAAGCGGAAATTCATGTCATTTTCAAAAATGCGCGTCTTACAAGTCAACGTTGGGGCGTTTACCCGTCAGACGCCCCCAAAGTGGGCCCCAAAAAAGGTTCAAATCTGCCCCTATTAAGTATACATGATTGAAAACATATACAAAATTATAGAAGAAGTTTAGCTCAAAAATGAATATCACTCGTCAGACGGTGCTTCGATAGACCGTTGACCCGTCGGACGCCCCCAAAGTGGGCCCCAAAAAAGGTCAACTCTGCCCTCATAAGGTATACATGATTCAAACATACGTCATTTTATAAAGAAAATTACTAGAAAATCGAATATCTTTCGTCAGACGGGCTGCGTTGGGCCGTTGACCCGTCAGATGCCCCCAAAGTGGCCCCCCCAAAAAGGTCAAATCTGCCCCTATTAATTGTACATGATTGACACATAAGAAAAATATAGAAGAAGTTAGCCCAAAAATGAATATCACTCGTCAGACGGGCTGCGATGGGCCGTTGAACGTCAGGACGCCCCAAAGTGGGCCCCAATAAAGGTCAACTCTGCCCTCATAAGGTATACATGATTTAAAACATACGTCATTTTATAGGGAAATACTAGAAAAACGAATATCACTCGTCAGACGGGCTACGTTGGGCCGTTGACCCGTCAGATGCCCCAAAGTGGCCCCCCAAAAAAGTCAAATCTGCCCTCAATAAGAAAACATGATTAAATAATACGGCATTTTATAGAAAAATTTACCACGGAAAGAATATCACTCGTTCAGACTGGCTGTGTGGGGCCCTTACCCGCCACTTGCCCCCCCCCCCCCCCCAAAAAAAAAAAAAGTTTAAAAAATGTTTTGTCTCGAAATACTTACGAAATTATGTTGGGTTTAATCGGGTTTGTGCGGTAATATGTAGTCATGATGTTTTCGATTATTTTGGTCATTGAGCCCTGCAATTACCATTTTTTTTTTTTTTTGGAATATCTAGAATCTAGATCGATGAATAAATCAGGAAGACATGTTATACTTCGTTTAATGGTAATTATATAATTAATAATGGTGTATGTATTGGGTATAGGGTTAGGGTTTAAACTGTAAAGAGTGTTTTAATTTAATTTTTTTTTTACAAATGAAGAGTTGTGTTTAATTTACTACTTGTTACATGATACTATACGGATTCTGCCTATTAAGTATATCGCTTAAACTATTGCATATTGTATAACGATACAAGAAAATCATTGACAATCCATTAATTTTATCACATAAGTAATCATATCATAGTAATCATAAGTTACGTAAATAATTAACATCATAATATGCTTACCTATTAAGCAATAATCTTTAATATGTGTTGAATCATGTAAATAGTTTTTATAAGTTACAAACAATTGAGGGTTAGAATATATCAATTGGTATGTCTCCAAACATCAAAACTTCCATATATTCGTTATCACCGTATGTTTCAACTTTTATCACAGTAATCTTCAGAAGTAATCATCATCATATCACAAGTAAGAATTTGTAATGTTTAAATCATACAAGTAGTTATATAAGTTACAAACAATTGAAGATTTGAATATATAAATTGGTTTGGTATAATTAACTTCAAATATCAAAACTTCTATCACATTCGTAATCACTGTACCCTTGTACGCTTTTACATTTATTAGTAATCATCATCATATTATCATAACATACGTAATAATCTTTACATGCGTTGAAACATGCAAATACCTTTCATAAGTTAAAAGACAATTGAGGATTAGAATAAATAATAAACTGTTATCACATTAAATAATATTTACATCATGTACGCTGCTTCCGAAAACATCTATGTCATCATCCTCATCGAAATCCTCTACTTCTAAATCGCATTGCATAATCTCATCAAGTGACAAAGGGTACAGATCATCCAGGAACCATCTTGGTCTGTATTTAACATCTCTCTCTCTCTCTCTCTCTCTCTCTCTCTCTCTCTCTCTCTCTCTCTCTCTCTCTCTCTCTCTATATATATATATATATATATATATATATACATAATGGATTTTTTTTTAAATTTCTGTCTATACAATAAAACCAAGGTGGCTAAGCTCGAGAAAACCAGGCTTTGACGCAGAGCGCAGAGGTAAAGTCTGGACTCTGGATCACTTGGAAGCTCTTTCGGTGGTTCCTATCGGGTTGTGCTATGCACTAAAATGTTAAGAAATCATGTGAAATAAGGGGTTATTTAGGCACATTTTCCAAATATTGCTCACTTTTCTTATTAACTGACCGTAAATATGACCACCAAACTGTTAATTTGTAGTAATTTACAATTTGTGTAGGAGACAATATTTGAAATCTCAAAATGTGCTTAGATAGCGACACACACTCACCTTTCTGAACAGCCTCCCAAAAATGCAGATTTTTGGATAAAAATTTAAGGTAAATAACGGTACGTTTGTATGTCAAATAAGCTGGATTTGACGATCAAGCGTGTTGTTAAAGGGCATTTATCATTGTAAAAAAAGATAGCCCGAGCTTGGCAAACAGTCTTAAGGGCAGATTCGACATCTTGGGGCCAACTTTGGAGGTTAACTAACGGGTCAAAGCCCCAACGCAGCTCGTCTGACGAGTGATATTCGTTTTCCTGTAACTTTATCTATAAAATGACGAATGTTTGAATCATGTATACCTTATGAAGGGCAGATTTGACTTTTTTTGGGGCCCACTTTGGTTTTACCTAACGGGTCAAAGCCCCAACGCAGCTGTCTGACGATGATATTCGTTTTCCTGTAATTTCCCTATAAAATGACGTATGTTTGAATCATGTATACTTATGATGGCAGAGTTGACCTTGTTTGGGCCCACTTTGGGGGCGTCTGAACGGGTCAACGGCCCATCGCAGCCCGTCTGACGAGTGAAATTCATTTTTGGGTAACTTCTTCGATATTTGTTCTTATGTTTCAATCATGTATACTTAATAGGTGGCAGATTTGACCTTTTTTGGGGGGGCCACTTTGGGGGCATCTGACGGGTCAACGGCCCAACGGAGACCGTCTGACGAGTGATATTCGTTTTCTAGAATTTCCCTATAAAATGACGTATGTTTGAATCATGTATACCTTATGAGGGCAGAGTTGACCTTTTTTGGGGCCCACTTTGGGGGCGTCTGACGGAGTCAACGGCCCATCGCAGCACGTCTGACGAGTGATATTAATTTTTGGGCTAACTTCTTCTATAATTGTTCTTATGTTTCAATCATGTATACTTAATAGGGGCAGATTTGACCTTTTTTGGGGGGGGGCACTTTGGGGGTATCTGACGGCGTCAACGGCCCAACGCAGCCGTCTGACGAAAGATATTCGATTTTCTAGTAATTTCTTTATAAAATGACGTATGTTTGAATCATGTATACCTTATGAGGGCAGAGTTGACCTTTTTTTGGGGCCCACTTTGGGGCGTCTGACGGCGGTCAACGGTCCATCGCAGCCCGTCTGACGAGTGATATTCATTTTTGGGCTAACTTCTTCTATAATTTTGCTTATGTTTCAATCAGTATACTTAATAGGGGCAGATTTGACCTTTTTTGGGGCCCACTTTGGGGGCGTCTGACGGGTAAACGCCCCAACGTTGACTTGTAAGACGCGCATTTTGAAATGAATTGAATTTCCGCTTTTCTATTCCAATGGTCAAACATATGTTTGAGGGGATTTTGTTGAGCCTCAAAAAGGGATTAGCTTTTAAAGAAAGATTTCAGTTCTTTTGTTTATGGTTATTCAAAAATATCCGGATTTAGTAGTTTGATATTTTAAAATCTTTTTTAGTTACTATTGTTTTTCAAAATTATTAAATTAAATAAAATATTATTACTATTAATTTTATAATGAATTTTTGTGTTGCATTTGAGCTAGATTTTCATTTTTTGTTAATAATTTGTTGTATTTTATCAGTGGGGACTTCCCAATGTTTATTAAAGTTTTGTAAATTATTAGTAGTATTGCGTTGTCATTTTATTTGTATTTCCCCATGTAATATTACGGTTTTTTTTTGTTTGAAGTGGTATTGTAATGTTTGGAATTTAAGTTGCCCAAAGTTTAAAGTTCCATTATTAGTTTTTTTAAGATGTTATTCATAAGTAAAATTTAAATTAGTTGATAATTTTTGATTTTTGGTATTATATTGAATGTTTAGAATTATAGTATGTATGTATGTAGGGTATGTATGTAGGGATGTATGTATTAGTATGTAGGGATTATGTATGTAGTATGTATGTATGTATGTATGTATTTTAGTATGTTGTATGTATGTATGTATGTATGTATGTATGTATGTATGATGTATGATGTATGTATGTATGTGGTATGTTGTATGTATGTATGTATGTATGTATGTATGTATGTATGTATTTTATGTATGTATGTATGTATGTATGTATGTATGTATGTATGTATGTTATGTATGTATGTATGTATGTATGTATGTATGTATGTATTTGTATTATGTATGTAATGATGTATGTATGTTGTATGATGAGATGTATGTATGTATGTATGTATGTATGTATGTATGTATGTATGTATGTATGTATGTATGTATGTATGTATGTATGTATGTATGTGGTTTTTGATGCGCAGGGGCAAAACTACTCGTCTGAATCTGCTGAAATTTCACACCAACTTCAAGGACCAATTGATAGTGAGTACTGTTAGCATGGACAGAAAAATTCGTAGGAATCCAACCTACAAAAAAATAAATTAAACAAATTACTACTTTATTTTTTCAATCTTAATATTCACTCTATAAAAAAAAAAACTTTTTCACAAATGTTACCACTAAGAATGTTGACAACTGACAAAAATTTCAGAATTATATCTTGCTATGCCAACTTACAAAAAATTAATTACTGCCAAAATTTGTGTTTTCCAGAGCTCTACTAAATAGGAATTGATTTGAGGAGCATAAAAGATGGATGCAGAACACATCGAAAGGGAAAAGAGTTTATGAGTGGACCTTTCTAAAACATATTTTGGAATCTTGGTAGCTTTAATACAATGGTGTTGAAGATGTGATATGTTTTCATTGTTTTGGTGTCACCCGCGTCCACGTGCATGGCGATTAGTGGCAGACAAGTCTCGACTTGATGACTCATGCAGAGTTGCATGCGTGCTTGCTATGCTGCAACTTATGCAAATGTGGTACTCGCTCACTCGTCCGAAAACGTCTTTGGCGTTTTCCTAGTTCTAAAATATAGTAAATACATATTCACTGATCTTTGGTGTATTAATCAATTTGATATCCCTGATAATCTCAACCTCAAGTTAAGGTTTCAGATCGTGAAGATTTTAAATCGATGAATGAAGCTTTTCGTATTGATGTTAAAGCTCACCTGTAAACGGGATCGGTTGTCTGGCAACGAGTGGCTTGGCCAAGGCGACGTGGGAGACCACACACTTCACTTCCTTGCCGTGGTGCTGTGGCATCAACTGAAGAGTCTGCATGATCGTTCCCGTCGACCAGGGCCACCTCCACTCCGTCTGAGCGGTGGCTTGAGTGTCGTCGTTGTTGTCCTCGCGGATGACAGCGTCGCCTAGGAACCAGGTCATGTTGGCCACAGGTCGGCTCTCGGGCACCACACAGGTGGCCGTGACGTTGCTTCCCGTTTGCACCAGGCTCAGAGTTGGTGCAGTGGGGGGACCTGAAGCAACGCATGGCATGACTGAGAGAAAACAATTCTCAATGGTTAAATGACGAGTGCCCACACGACTTGACAGTGACGCGCGCTACTAGAGCGATCTAGCGGTTCCTAGCGAACCAACACCCTGTGACGCAGAATATATCTATCTATCACGCGTCATCATATCCTGCTATATTAGAAGCATTGGATATGTAAGATACTTATATTACTAGGAAGCTTCACAAACGCTTTTTTTAATCGCGTTGATAGATTGTAACAGTCCATGATTCACTTTTCATCACAATCAACAGCAATTACCTGCCCACACGCGCAAGCCACAGTGCCACCTACCAGACCAGTTTACCTTATCTCTCCCACTCTCTTCTCTTCTTCTACCCTGCCCATAAACCATCTCTATCAATTCTCGACCTTTGAAACGTAATTGACGTATTCTTTGTGTATTCTGTACTGTTTATTTCAAGTCATACTATAATAATACTGTTACTATAGTCCCTATGGAGTCATAAATGGGGTTTTTGCTGGAAAAGGAAGGAACTGTGAATGTATCGAGTCATTTTGGTCAGGCTGTTGTCTAGGGGACCCGTGTCGACTGCTGTATGCGGGTTAGGCCATGTTTTTGATTCTTTAAAATGTTAGTGGTTAGCCTCTATCTGTGGCCCTAAAAAACTTTTTGGGAAGTGGGAACCGTGTGCGCCGTGCAAAACCCATACCCCGACTAGAACTTTTGGACGTGGAGTCTTTAAATTATTTTCCAAAACCAAAGTGGGGACCTTGTGGAGACCCGGGACGATATGACAGTGCACCGGTCCCACACCCCCGGACTCTTCCAGCCGGGGATCGAGATTGGTACTTTGGGCAACCGACTCTGTAAGGATTCTGGTAACGTGTTTTTTATTACGGACAAATGAATAATTACTGTACAAACTTTGGAAGAACTTTTCTCCCCTCGCGAGGGGGGCATGGAGCCCGATCTGTTTGTGTACAAAAAATCTAAATTTTACGTTTTTCCCAGGGCCCAGGGTTTGAGAGGCCGAAAAACTTGTGATAATCACCAAAAGGTTTTTGGGGGGCGTTTATAAGATTAACTTAACCAAACGTATATTTTTGTTATGTAATTAGGTAACTTTTTCCGTTGGTTTCATATAGCCGCGTGATTAGTACTTGTTTGGGCAGGCAGATAAACCCTGGAATCTTTTGATTTTTAACTTGGGATTGTTTTTTCACAGTTTAACTATTTTATATATTTCGGTTTTTAAATTTGGTGGTATCTTTTTTATTTTAAAATTTCTATATATTTCAAAGCCATCTTGGGGGGTTGCCCTCTGATCTTTTTCCGCCCCGGGCTTATATTTCTTTTTTTGATAACCCCTGCAGACGGGACGAGTGACAAAAAAAAGTGGCGCCTATCTAATTATAAATAGTATTGACGTTGAAACCCCCAAACATCCCACGCCCCACTTACCCCCCCCAATACCTGAGCACCGGCAAAATGCGTCGCAATAACTGACGCCCGAACGGGGGGCCTGATCTCTTTTCTTTTGGATTTTAAGAAAATTCTTTGCATTTTTTCATCATGGAGAAAAATCGTTGAAGGATAAAATTAGAATATGAATTTAAGTGGGGGGATAACCGATATTTTTTCTGTGGAAGATAGCGAAAATGTTTGAGAGCGTATGAAGTTAAAAAAAAACGGAACGGTAATGATTAGGCGTATCGCCAGAAAACCTTTCAACAATTAGGAATAATTGTTAATAAAATGACCAAATAAAACTTCGATTGAAATTTTGCCCGGACAAAACTAAAATGTGGGGAAACCGAAGTTATGAAGGAACGCTCACATTTTTTAAAGGGAAAATTTGTGTCTAGGAAAGAAGTAGAAGACGAAGAAACCGAGTTCCAGTTCCAGAAAATAGAGAGGACGAGTCTCTGAAAGGCCTACGAACGGGTTTTAAATTTGGGTCCACTGCCTTTACCCGACAATGTTTTTGGACGACGTTACTGAAAAAATGGTTTTAATTTCCCCCTTTTGCGCGCCCAAACCCCCTGTAGGACTAAAAAAAAGTTTATGCCCCCAAAAAAATGAGAGAGAAATTTTAAGTATTCAAATGTGCATAGAACACAAGTCCCTTTTTCACAGGGGAATATTAATTCAAGGAGGGCAAGGATTTGGGTTTAAATGCATAGAGAGAGTAGAAGCCTACGATGCGAGCATGTCCCCGAGAAGCCCTTTTGGGTTATCTGCCATTGATCTTTTTAAGTTCTGCACCATAGGTTTCAGAGCAAAAAGGGAAATAGGTCCATTTTTGGCGGGGAACTCACCCCTTACTTAGAGAGAATTTTACCTTTGATTATGAAGAGGACTTTTTTAAATGAGATAAAAATCCCGCCCCAAAGGAGAGGAGGAACTTTTTTTGGTATTTTGTTGCCACGATGGAGAACTTTTTCCGTCGCCTACCGACACCGATGCCAGGAGGGAAATTGCGATTGTGATAAGAAATATTGCTCCTTTTTACAGGACCGTTTAAAATTTAAGGGCATTTTGTGGTGGACAAATTCTGCGCCTAGGACGTAAACTAGAAAAAAGCCGTGGCGAAGGGGCCGTTTTCGCCTCCCACAGCTAACGTTTTCCTCCCAGAACCGGATTGGGTTACAAGGGGAACCGTCCCCGGGGAAATACAACACTATGTTGACAGCGCCGCCCTATTCCGTGACAATGGGACCGAATTCAGGGAACCGAGGTAACTGGTTTGAGTTCTTTGTGTTTGGGAAATTTTGCTAAGGAAGGACATTCTTCCCTTCCCCGCCTAAACTGCGAGGGGCGTTTTTTTATGGGTGCGGAATCTTAAGTGTTTGGTATAGAGTTAGAGTAAAAACCCGGAAAAGAAAAGGGGGGGACATCAATGATGCGGGGTAGATGCCCTTGAACGGACCTCGAGGAGGGGAAAAATGGTTGGAATTGTTCAGAAAAAAAGCAAAACAAGCTCGTTTGATTATATTTTTTTCCAAAAATACCGGTCGTGACGACAGAGCCCACCTTATTTAAAAACTATGGCTTAAAATGAAAAGGGGTTACTGGATTTAGGTGCCCAAAAGAACGTTTTAGGAAACGGGCTGGAATATTATCAAAAACTTTGACTACCACAAATAAAGTACCCCAGGAGTTAGTGTTTCCAAGGGAAGACAAAACCAGTAGATTTCTTGTTACGTTCCCTTTACGCTGAAGGACATGTATGCTTACTACCGTTTTGGTAGTGTTGAAGTCACCACCCCGCTGATTCTCGGGAACGATTTTTTGGGGCCCAAAAGAACATTATTTCCGATATCACCCCGAATACCTGGGTTTTTCCAACATGAAAAACCCTACCATATGGTGCTGGCTGAAACCCGGTTTCTTTTGGGGTATAAAAAAGAAATCGAAGGCTCTTAATGCATTCAGGAAAGAATATGTTGAACCAAACGGAAATTTTCTTTGGTTTCACTAATTTTGTAGAACATCGGATCGAACAGGAAGTCGTACCTATAAAAAAAGTTACCCATCCCTGTCCCAAAAGTGCTGAAGACAATTTTTGAAGAAATGACGAGAGCTCCGTTTTCGAGTAATTGAAAGTCTAGTATCCTGGTTTCTCGATTTATTTGGTCAAAAGAAGGATGGTGGGGGACCGTTTTGTCGTTGATTTAGGAAACTTAAAGAAAGGGGACTGTAAGAGACGCTATCCTCTTCCTTTCGGAATAGTATCTTTTGGGAAGACTCAGGAGCAAAATACCTACCAAATTTATTTAAAAAATGCTTATGGCAGGGACCCCCCGGAGAAATTTCTAGAAAAAACGTTTTACCATTCCGGGTAAAGGTTTTTTCCATTTCCCACGCCTACCTTTTGGGTTTCACAATAGCCCGGGGACCTGGGACGACTATCGACAGTATAGTAGGAACGACCTGGAAACCCTAGTTTTTATCATTTGGGGATTTCATTTTTATAACATCTATTTTGAGGAACACTGCGCCCTTCCAAGGAAATCTTGTTGCGTTTGCTACGCAGGGGTAACCGTAAAAACGGATGAAAGCAAATTCGTCTTGTGAACTTAAGTACCTAGGATATGTGGTCAATCAATCGGGTTACACGTCGACCCCCAAAGGTAGAATGCATAGTAAAATTCCCGCTCCCACCAATATAAAAACTGTGAAACGATTTTTGGGGAAAGACGTCATGGGACCCCGGGGTTTTATTCCCAAAATACCCATTCGATGTCACCGTTACATGCATGACAAAAAAAAGAATGTAACTGGAGTGGACCCCCGAAGCAGAGGTGCCTTTTGTTTGTCAAAGAATTATTGTTTCAGCCCCCCAAACCTCATTGCCGATTTTTAACTACCATTTTTCGTCAGGCTGACGCTCCTCCCAGGGTATTGGCGTGTATATCCCCCCAATTTGAAAAGGGAGGAAAAAAGGGTTTTCCTATTTCAGTCGTTTTCACTAAAGAAAAGAAACTTTCCCCGGGCACAGAGAAAAAGTGCCTGGCGGTAATTGGGCTATGAGAAGTGGTCCTATTTAGAAGGAAGTACTTTTTTGGGTAACGACCACCATGCCCTATTTGGCTACATAACCTGGCCCACAGGGAAAGGGTGTCGATGGGGCCTTCGATTGCAGCAATATATTTTAAAAAAGTTTACCGAAAAAGGAAACCCCAACGTTGTGCCCGAGCCCTGTCCGGCAGGGGCCCCCCACCAGAGGAAAATTTACCTAATCACTGTCTCTGAAAAAAGCCGAGATAAGGGTATCTGGGGTGCGTATCAAGTAAAAAAAAACCCTCAGAAAAATCCCTCCCGGGCCCCCATTCATGTACATTTTATCCCGGTTAGGCAGGTTTGAAGAGTTAGCGAGGGGCAAGTCAAATCCCATCATGTAGTTGAGCTAAAACTCGCTACCCCGCTCTACCCCCACCCCAGCCCAAAAAATCCCTAAAACCAAGATTAGGCGGAGGTAGGGGATTTGCACGACGAGGGGAGAACCCCACCCAAATTTATTACGCCAGAATAAAGAGTAATAACTGCATGCTTTATAAAGTCGTTATAACAGTAATTAATTTTTGGGAGAAGGGTTTTTAAGTGTAAAAAAGGGCCCCTTTAAAAAACCAAATAAATAAAGAGTTATCTGAATGCGTCGGAGGCTCGTGTTTAAAAAATAAAAAAAATAAATAAAAAATAAAAAAATAAAATAAAAATTTTATTTAAGTCTACCCCTCGTTACTAACTGATTTTTAGTGGGGGGCAGTAAAAACAAAGGACCCAAACCAACCCCGTAGGGCCGACGCAATCGACGAGTGAGCGATAACCCAAACCCAAAAATCGATATTGTAATAGGAAAAATAGCAATAGTGGGATGGACAGTGGGTTAAAACTGGTAGGCTTATTTAAAGTGGACTGTATAATTTTTCTTTATTTGAAAACTTTATACTTTTAAAAACATAGCAAATATTTCACATCCATTTCAACTCGTTCGTTGCTAGGACTACTAAAAAACATATCTAATAACAAAAACATGATGTGAGGTCACAGCCCTCACAATGCATAACAATATTATGCCTTCTTATCTCAAACATACTTCCCCCGTTGATGGAGATCAAAATACAATGAAGAATAACGTCATAAGCCATTGAGTAGGGAGAGGAATTAAATAACGAATTGGTCTCTTCATCACGTTGCGACCCAATCGTATGTTGACAACTCGAACTAGCCCATCAATCCTGGGCAGATGCTCTCTACGACCCCCAGTTTCCATTGGAGAGGAGGCAGACGATCATCTCGAACAAGGCACACCATCTCCCGGTTGTAGGTTGTTGTGGGAAGTGGACCATTTCTGTCGTTGCTGGAGTCGTTGAGGTAGTCCCTTGACCACATTTTCCACATCTGCTGGTGCATATGTTGGACTCGTTGCCAACGTGATAAACTGGTTGATTGTCGACGTATTAAGCAAGTCTGGCTCAGGTAGGCTTATTAATGGAGCGGCCTATGAGAAAATGACCTGGACTTAAAAACGTTGGATCATTAGGATCGTTTGACAAAACGGTAAGAGGACGGGAATTCATACATGCTTCAATTTTAGAAAGTAGAGTAGCTAATTCTTCAAAAAGTCAGTGTAGCTGTCCCTACCACGTTTCAAATGAAATTTCATGGACTTCACTGCAGCTTCCCAGAGACCACCAAAGTGTGGTGCACTGGGCGGAATGAAGTGCCACGTAAATTGTTCTTTAGCAGCATATTCCTTGATCTGATCGCAGAACGATTCGGTAAGGAACAGCCTACGCAACTCTTGAAGCTTACGGTTTGAGCCCACAAAGTTCGTAGCATTGTCACTGTAAATGTGTAGACACTTGCCTCTTCTGGCTGTAAACCTTCTTAACGCTGCTATAAAGGCTTCAGTCGTTAAATTACTCACTAGTTCCAAGTGTACAGCTTTTACTGCAAAGCATACAAATATTGCAACATAGCATTTAATTGTAGTTTTGCTGCGTACTGATCCAGTCTTTATTGAAAAAGGACCAGCATAATCTACTCCTGTGTTCACAAAAGGACGAGATGGTTGAACACGGGCTTAGATAATTGACCCATCAATTGTTTTGATATTGATACCTTCAGTTGTAACATGTACATCGCAGGCACGTCAATCCAGTCTCGACCGGCCGATGCATCATGATGTGTCTTACCTTTGGCGGGAAGAAACAACAACATGACCTGGGCTCTCTCCCTCTCTGTTCTACTGACGAACAACCGATGACGCCGCGCGGGCCATATCTTTGAGGTCCACGTACTCCCTTCGTCTCATCATCAGTGAACTTTGCCGCCAAGAATACGTCATTATGACCTAATATCTAAACTTAGCATGAACGTCATTTGTTTTGTTGTCTCAAAGACTGGATATAAAAGCCGACTGGCTGTCGGTATGGTTACTCACTCACCACCCCGGACGATAGGATAAGGTCGACGATCACAGCACAATTTGGGGCACAGGAGCTCGCAGCGCAGCTTGGCTGACCGTGTTGGAGTAGCATATTGTTTGATCTTTGAGAATTGCACTCATCGTACTTTGGGCATTAATCATCTTACCTGCATAATTAGGACTCTCAAGTTAACTACCGGTGTGTGCATTGTCGAGCTTATCCAGGGTGAGTGTGACATCCAGTGTTTCTTCTTTGAATTGTAAATCTTTTGAGGCATTGTTGCCGACATATATTATTATTATTGTGAAGCATCTCTTGTGCGACTCATTTTGCCAGAGTGGCTCTCAAGATATTCAGACATTGCTGTTACTATTTCACACTGTTCACGTAATTGCTCTTGCATCGTAACCTACTCACATTACTAAATTAAACTACTCAATACCACTTACTCAAGCTTTCTTTTCATACAATCCTGGGACTCTTTCTTGTCAGTCCCTGCACCACCACTATAGAACAGATGGCGCCCTCACTACTTCGGTAGCATTAAGAAAACATAACTTTCATTCCTTCTCCGTTAATTTCAAGTGAGCCAACCCGACCCATGACCCAACCCGACTGCTGCTGGCCAGGGCCATTGTGAAAGCCAATTATTGTCACACAGTTTGAAACAAGGTAAACATTTGTGAATGCAATTCTTGATAACTTGTTTTGCTCTGGGGATCCAATAATGCTGGCGCAATGATGCAGTTAACAATTGCGGACCAGCATGAAGTAGCTTGAGATGTTCAGAATTGATTATCAATTAGTAAGATCATGATTTGGTGGCAGAATAAGTGGATGCTTGTTATCGTATGGAAGTTCTGAATTATTTAGTCTCCCACCGACTCGCAGTAACTTTTCATCGTCTAAAAATGGATGAAGATTTAACAGTAAGCTTTTCTTGAAACTTGACCGTTGTCTTGAAGCTCTTGAATTTCACGAAGGTAAACATCTTTTTGCACACATTTAATGCAAATTTTGAGAGCAGATTGCAGCTCCTCAGCAGATAGCACACCTGACTTTCTTGACATCGAATTCTTACAATTGAAGTTGAATCGCAAACAATACGCAACTACGTGTGTCAGTTTCGAGAGTGACGAGTATTTGGAAATAATCTCGGTTGTTACAGTATTAGTAACTAACATGGTGTTGACAATTCTACGTTTTTCGGATATGGAATTGTCAGCACTGTTCAATGATGGGACGGATGAGGGCCACGATAGAGTAGGTTGCTGTAGCCAGTCAGGTCCGTGCCACCATATATCAAGTTGTTTAAGTGTTTTAGGATCAGTTCCTCTTGAAAATAAGGTCTGCTGGATTGTGTTTGGAAATTACATGTTTCCAATCCTTAACATTAGTGTATTCTTGAATTTTGGATACTCTGTTGCAACAAATGTTCCCATCGATTTGAAGACGAGGATAACCATGATAGAACAATGGTTGAATCCGTCCAAAGATGTGTGCTGTCAATCTAAAGGTTCAAGATTGGTAGTGTTTTGTTACCAGTTGCGCTAGTAACAATGCACCACAAAGTTCTAAACGGGGCAGAGTTACCTTTTTTACAGGTGCTACTCTGATTTTGAGCACAGTAGATGAATACTAACTTCATTTTGAACATTGACTGACCTGAGATATAAACACGATCCATACGCTCGTTCTGATGCATCTGAGAAACCATGAATCTGTATGTCTATGATTGGTGCTTTGCATAGAACTAATCGGTCAATTTCAATGTTGTTGACAAAAGGAAGTTGTTGATGAAAGCTTGTTCCATTCCATCAATAACTCTTGTGGTAGTCGATCATCCCAGTCTAGTTTATGAAGCCATAACTTCTGTAGAAATATCTTATGTAAAATCACTATTGGGCTGACGAGACCTAATGGATCAAATATCGACGCAATGATTGATGAAATCTTCCGTTTTGTAACATTCGTGGCATACACTTAATCGTGCGAATATGAAGAGCTTTTGTTTTGTACGAGAAACTTATCTGACTTCGGATTCCACAATAAACCAAGTGTTTTAACGCTGTCTGTGCGATCAAATTGAAGAGGTAACTGGGTTTCTCTGTACTCTGTAGGTATTGCTTCAAGTAACTCTGGACAGTTTGAACACCATTTTCTGAGTGGGAATCCTCCACTATTTAATAGTATGGTCAGGTCATCTTGAATTTGAAGAGCATCCTGGATATTGTCACAGCCACTGAGCAAGTCATCAACGTAAAAGTCTCGTCCTAGCACTTCTGTAGCACGAGGATAGCTGCTAGCTTCTTCTTCGGCAAGTTGTTGTAAGCATCGTGTTGCCAAGAAGGGAGCTGAAGCTGTGCCGTAGGTGACTGTTGTAAGCTCGTAACATTTGACAGATTCTTCAGGCGATGTTCTCCAGAGAATTCTTTGATATCGAGTGTCCCGTGGATCTACGTTGACTTGACGATACATTTTAGCAATGTCAGCTGTAAATGCAATTAATGAACCGTACCACGATTGACCACAAGTCTTGTTGAATAGTAGGACCCACCATCAGGATATCATTTAAGGATTTACCGTTCGTAGTTTTGGCTGAAGCGTCAAAAACAACTCGTGTCTTGGTTGTGGTGCTGGAAGCCTTAAACACAGCATGATGAGGCAGATAGTATACATTGTCAGAATGTACACCTGAATCTGTCTGCACTTGTACCATATGGCCTAGCTTTTCGTATTCTTCAAACATCTTGTTGTATTCCAATCGTAGTTCTGGTTGTTTGTGCAGCCGACCTTCCAAATGTTTAAATCTGTAGCTTGCCTGATCGAATGAGTTACCAAGAGTCTCATGATCTGCCTGGAATGGAAGCCTTACTAAAATCTCCCTTTACTATTCCTTGTCACAGTTTCTTGGAAATGTCGCTCACATTTTTGTTACTTCGTCGGTTCTTGGCTTTGAGTGGACTTCCTCAAGTTCCCAGAAACGTTGCAGTTGCCGATCTAGACTGTCATCTGTTTGCAAGAAGTGTGCGGTAACAGATGCAGTAGAGGCATCGCCACATACTTGTTGGAAACGTCCTGCCAGTATCCAACCTAACTCTGTATCCTGTAGAATAGGATAATTATTCTCTAATCTTGACTTTCGTCCAGGCCTTAGAAGCTGGAAAAAGAGTTCTGCCCCTATCAACAGATCAATCCTTCCTGGCTGGAAGAATGTTGGGTCAGCTAAATCGATGTCAGGTATATTCCACTGTTCATGTTCAATCAACATATCTGGCATCTGGCCGGTTATGCGTTGCAGAACTAAACATGACAAGTTAGCATTGAAGTTGCCTACTTTAGATTGCAGTTGGCATTCAACTATATGCTTTGATTCTGAGGCTACGTTATTGATACCTCGAATTGAAATGTGGTTCTTATGTTTCTTCAATCCTAATCGTTGAACTAAATCTTCAGTACAAAAGTTAGATTGACTTCCACTGTCTAAAAGAGCTCTACACTCTTGAAGCTTGCCATTACAATCTTTTATGAGTACTATTGCTGTTGATAGTAGAACATGTGATTGGATATCCTGAATGCACAGCATGCGTTCTGAAACTGGTTTGAACTTCCCTCGTGACCATTATCTGTGTTGTCACATAATGGTGCAGGATTAGAAATTCTCGAACCATGTCAGAAGAACCCACGTTTTCAAGATTAGAATTGTGTAACAGAGTATGATGTTTTTTGCCACACTTTCGGCAACCCTTTGAGTGGCATGACTTGACAACGTGCCCAGTGCGAAGACAGTTGAAGCATAACCTGTTATTTTGTACACAATATTGTTTCTGAGCTAGGCTTAAGTTCCTGAACTCATCACATTTGTACAACGAATGTGATTCATTGCAACTCTGACATTTAGTACAGTTGTGGTCTGTAGGCCTAGAAATGTATGCATTAGACTTTCTATCGCTTGGATTGAATCTTCCCTTGACTTCAGCAGTAATTATCTTACGATCTGTACACTTACTGTTACTGAAGGGTTGAACGTTTTCTAGAGCTTGTCTTCTGTGTACAAGAAAAGCGATGAAACTATCAAGTGATGGGAATGCTTGATTATTGAGAGTGAGTTCCATTCTTTGCGTGTATTACTATCTAAACGTCTGGTGAATGGATGTAACAAAATGACTTCTTCCAAAGGTGTTTCAATTCTAAGGGCCTTAAGAGCATTTAGATTACTTAGACACTGTGTTGATAAACTGTAACAATTCAGTAGCAGATTCTTTTTGTACTGATTTAATTTCGATCAACTCCTTAAGATGTTGAGATGCTATCAGCCTTTTATTTTGATACCGATTTTCCAATAATTTCCAAGCCACAGTGTAGTTATTCTCAGTCAGAGGTAAATTTGAATCAATTCTAATGCTTGTCCTGTTAGAACAGATATCAGATAGTAGTACTTTTCTATAATGGCCACATCGTTGTTGTCGTGAACCATAGCTCTGAAGCTGTCACTAAACGTCAGCCACTTGTATAAGAGCCGTCAAAACTAGGCAACTTTATAGACGGTAGGTTTAACTAAGTCTTACTAGGCCTGCGAGATGCGCCAATTGTATCATTTGAGGCGTCTAGGTCAACTAAGTGTTGTCTAGGTTCTAACAAGCCTGACATAGTTGCTCTAAGGTCATGAACCAGAGTTTCAATGGTGATCCTCTCTCCTTCATGGTCTATGTTTTCATCATGCAACTCTAGATTGGTTTGGACCTCATCAAACCTTGTCCAGGTTTCCAGTAACTGTTCAAGTCTAATTTGTATCTTATTGACATCCTGCGATATGTCGAGACTACTGACAAACGTCTGAATTCGTGAAATGGTAGCTTTATAAATTCCCCTTTGCTTGACCCAAAGCTTGATTTGTTTTGTGTCCATGTTGAAAGGCTAAAGTAATAAATAGTTTGTCTGACCTGTTTTCTGCTGGTTGCTGACACTGTCGAAGCAAAGCAAACTCGTGATAAATCTGGCGCGGTTGGACCAATGATTAAAACTGGTAGGCTTATTTAAATGTGGACTGTATAATTCTTTCTTTATTTGAATTACTTTACTTTCAAACATAGTACACTCATTTCACAATCATTTCAACTCGTTCGTTGCTAGTGACTACTAAAAAACATATCTAATAACAAAAAACATGATGTGTGAGGTCACAGCCCTCACAATGCATAACAATATTATGCCTTCTAATCTCAAACAGACAGTGCGAACACCCACGGATCCACGCCAGAATCAACAAGGCCGATTCAGAACAACTCTGAATTTATTATGTGCTTCGTTGCTAGGACGGCTCCAAAGTCACCGTTTACAAACTCCTAAGACAAGAACTGATGCAAGCAGATACGCTAACAACAAGACCAACGATGTAAAGCAACGCGAAGGACGGCCGCGTCGTGGCGTAGTAGTGCGTAGCATGGTCAACTACCACGTAAAGGGTCGCCAGTTCGGAACCTGCTTGATCCAAATTCTTTTACCTTTTAAAAATTGCCCCAATAATTGTTTATTTATGTTATGCTACACTCAGTAATTGGCATTTTAAAAATAATTGTCTGTTATACTTATTTGTGTGTACTTTATATCCCCGTGCAGACTTTCGTTGTTTGGTCTGGTAGAGAAATATTTCACACAAGTGTCGACTATCAGTAATTACAACCGGCTGGGATATGGTAAAAAAAAAAACGGCACAACGACAAAATAATTTCTTGCACCAAATCTTTGTAAAAAAATGCAATTTTTTGGGTTCGAGTCAATATGTTGTTTATAAGACCTTTAACTGTGACACGTACTAGTTAGGCCCTTATTTGGGCAAAATGTATTTACTGTTCAATATCGCCCTATACTTATGCCCTTTTTGGCGCTAATGACTACACCTAAAGTAGTGAGAAAAATGGATTTTGCACTCCCACACAAATTGGCCCATCAAGTTAATGCCAAGACCACAATTTAAAAAGTTACATGTCTATTTATTTCAAATTAAAATAGAATCGACTCACAAAGACGCATTTCGATATTCTGTTTAGTATTTTGTAAAAAACAATGTGTTTACCTAAAAATATAGTCATTGCCACTCGGCCTTACTCGGCCTAATCCCGAGCTTGCCAGGATTAGCGGTGGTGTGAAAGTTAGCGAGAGTTAGGGCAAGTCAATGCTTCATGAATACCGATTTATGCTGGCCTCGGAGGTAGCCAAAATTGTAAACAGATAGGCGGACATTTTTATTTTAGCCTAGACGTTTAACTAGAAAAATATTGTTATTGCGCTCAAAAAACATAACAGAAACAGGCATCGACCTAGGTTTAGTTGTAGAAAATTATTTATAATTTAATAGACTTAGTCTATTGATCCTGGAGGCTATAGGCCTGGAAATATGCATAGTACCAATACACTTTGACAAGCCCTAGGCCTTACCTAGCCTGCAAGGCCTTGTTTCGACACACTTCCCTAAAAAATTACAAGTTTTGACGGCTAATTGCAACTTTATTTGAATCAAAATAATACGATAGTCTAGGCTATGCCATAACTTACGGCAAGAGTATACGTATTTCTTTTAAATTCGATGATGTAAAACACACTCTCATCAAAATTCTCATTAAACATCAAAAATTTAAATAAAACACGGCGACATTTAGCAAAGTTCGTCGTCAAACTTACTAAGTTAGATGGCGGTGGAAACCATGTGGAAACCAATGAAACAATCATCTAAGTTGCAGTGATAAGTTAATCGTCATTCATACAGTGACATAGAGCTTGTTCATTGGTTCGACCTAACCCGTCCTATTCCTTCCTTACCTCGCCCTAACTCCGGGTTAAATGTACATGAATCGGGGCCCTGGAGAGTAGAGCGATTTCAACTCTACAAACTACTGGACAATCGACGAGAATGTCACGAAGAGAGTACGTGGAGAATAGTTGTCCGAAGGATAAACGAAAAGAGATATAAAAGAATGCCATGATGCCGCCACTGCAGGCCATCTAGGAAGCTTTAAGACTGGAAGCGAGCATCCCAAACGTACTATTGGCCCAAAATGAGACCCGATATCAACAAATACGTACGTAAGTGTCAAACCTGGCGCAGTATACGCGTTCCAAGCAAAGATAGATGCAGCACTTAAAACGCAACATGTCGGAACCGATCGGTGATAGAGGCGAGCTGCTTACGCGGGCGCTGTATATTCCGTTAGGTTCAACTTGATGTTTCTTACATTTCTGATCATTTGCGAAAACATTGTTGATTATGTCATATCTCCGCGTATTTTATAAGTAAAATTCGTAAGTTTTGGGGATCGGCGTTATTAAAAACGGGAATTAAATGGCGTTTTAAATTACAACAAATAATAGAGATTATTTGATAATATTAGCTCGAAAAGATCAAACCACACCGTTGAACTATTAAATACGAAACAAGTGTATCAAAAAAAGTTGAATGATGAAGATCGATGATATTTTGCCAAGAAAATGTTGCCCACCATTACTTGATATCTAAAAATAAAAAAAAGAGCTTCTAGCAAATTATAGCCCTACACTCTTTTGTGCACGTTTTCTATACATCTTTTTACAATGAAAACGCAATCGGTGTAGGTCTATATATATTTATCTATACACACTTATAACTACTGTTTTTTTTTTTAATATACATTTTATTTAAAGTAGGCCTATTGAATAGCTGGATGGCCTATTTTATTATTGTTTTGTATGTCAATAATGGGCATGACGCGTCATTCTGCAGACAGCTTTTAAAAATCTTGTAGGCCATCATTATAACTTATTCTTTTGTAATAATATAAATCGTATTTATTATAATATTATGTATAATATTAAGAGGTACGTGAAAATAGCGTTTTGTGAATAAGATGCTACAAAGCGCTATTTTTTCACTTAAAAAAAAGGGTTTTTCCCAGTCCCATTTATTTTTAGGTTTCTAGTAGAGATAGTTTGTTTTTACACATGTTTATGCTTTGATATTGTTTCAACCTTGATAACTTAATTTAAAAATAATAATATGAAAAATTTTCATACACAAGTATTTGAAGGTGGCAAAAAAATAGATGCTTCAAAAACGCTAAAATGACTTCAAATTTCTATTTCACGTAACCCCCTAGATTTATATAATACATGAACCCAAAGACGGTAAACGGGATATGTAAGGCCTACATTAATTATGTAAGGTAGAAAAGGAGTTGGGATTAGTGCATAAGCCCTTATACAATTATATTTATTTTTGTTAGGTATTGTTTTGTTATTATTATGACTATTATATTGAATTATCATTTAAAACAACTTAAGAAGTATATCTCAATTAAAAGTGCCATAAGAAGCGACGATACTGTATGTGTGTGTTTACTATGAGTTGGAAAAATTCTGACGGTTTTTGAATTTGATTTAGATTTATCGTACCCTGTTAGCCCATATTTAGTATATAGCCCATAAATACCAAAGATTTATTATGATATTACAATAAGAGAATTGTCATATGGTACAAATGCCATCCTCGGTGTCTCATGGGTGCATGGGGCGCAGGTCTGAATATAGTAATATTATTCTGGTGGGCATGGTCTCGAATCCCGCATATTGGAGAGCGATTTTATCATTTTGGTTGCACCCCCATGCTTTTGATTATCATCAATTAACAACATTTGGGGAAGCAACGACAATGTACCTGTGATTGTACTATTTATAAGTGACAAACACGGAATGACATGTGTTTTTCAGGTAAGCACATAGCGCGCTTCTCCCACTATCACTGATCGGACAGTTGCAGTTTTTGCCACCAGGTAGCAAACCCCTTTGCTTGGAAACGCGATAAGGTTGAACAGAAAAAACCCGGGGGTCTTATGGGGGAAAGGGGATTGAGATTGACAAGCCTTGGCAAATTATTTCGACAGATCTGATGGTGCCCTTCCCCAAATCGACCAACAAAATCGCTATTGTTAGTTTGGTCCGACTATTTTTACGAAGTTCTCCTGAGTTTCCCTTAAACAAGGG
>JAMZAV010004744.1:0-46786 GCA_024449915.1 Sweltsa coloradensis | reverse complement strand
AACACATGGCTTGCTCACTCGTCTAACAATGACTTTGGCGTTTTCCTAGTATAATATTATGAGTATAAATAAGAGGATTTGAGATAGTTGTTATAAGGGCGCGTCAACACTGTAAGGCCTAATGCGCCACTCTAGCCTAATATACTGTGGAGAAATGCCCATGCTAGCTAGATTCAGCGTTAAGTTTTGGGGAGGAAAGGGGATGTTCCCGAGTACTCAACACATGGCTTGCTCACTCGTCTAACAACGACTTTGGCGTTTCCCTAGTGTTACCGAGTACCCAACACATAGCTTGCTCACTCGTCTAACAACGACTTTGGCGTTTTCATAGTATGGTTTCAGAGGGCGTCAACCAATCGTGTAGTCGTTGTCGCCGTCTTCGTACTGAATGGAGGCTTTGACATAGTTGAGGTTAAGTTGATTTGGATAAAAGGCGCGTCAACTGTTAGGTTATAATACGCAACTCTAATCTAGGGGATATAGGAAGGAAAACCTTATGCAGAACAGAATCAGCTACAAGTAGGTGAAAGGAAAAGAGGGGTTCTCACGTCGTGGTCGTCATAGTCTTTGTCATCGTTCGTGTCGTTATGGTCGTCGTCGTTGCGGAGGAGGAGAGGTCCCCGACGACAACTACCAGAGCTCGCCTCTAGTTTCGAGGAGTAATATTCTACTTACCAGCTAACGTTTGTGAAATGGAGTTCGTTTTGGCGCGAGCCATCTCTTGGCCAAATGTCCGCCTATATCTATAATAGACTTTCTATCGCATGACATTGACACTTAGGAAAACAAAAATCAAAACACGTGGTGACAACCACCGACTGTGTGATTTTTTATCCGTCACTGAAAACAATGTTTTTAATTTATTTTATATAACCATGGCTGTGGCCTTCTATACGTATTTGCAAATGAAACATGTGCAATCTAAGTTAAAATTTTTAAGATTTTTATTTATTGTAAGTTTAAATCGCAACGGATTGGGCTCATTTTGTTAGCAGTTCTCAGTTACCTGGTCACGGACGTCTGTTTAAAATTTCAGCTCAATCTATTTAGCCGTTCGGCCGTATGAGCCGGACAGACAAACATACAAACATTTATTGGACAATGCTCACGGCCAAGGCCCGATCGAGTAGAGCGTAACAGAATCCTCATTCGCTTCGCTCACTCGTCTAATAATTCGAAATAACCATAACATAAAACACTCGTAGGTATTTATCATAATCGTTGGGGTTTTACAACCCTGAACTAATGAGGCTCTTAAACCTCGCCGTGCAATTATTTCGATTTATGACGTGACTAAAAAGTGTCCTTATAGACGCATTTTCACTCGTAAGATAACTTTTTATCACTGCGATTACTGTCATGTTCTTTATGACCTGCGATATTAACGTGTGGAGGTCAGAGGTCGCCATCTTGTTTTGGTTTCACACGCGGCCAAAGATTCGTTCTGTGTTCTGCGAAGCAGTTTGGCGACAATCCGCTAGGATCGCAGTTCTTGAGACGAGCGTTTTGGACGTTTGAGACCTTATAGTTGGAAACTAAATTTTTTTCAATTTCAATTAAAACAGTTTTAATACAAAATTAAAAATACAAAAGTTGTTTACAGACAGAGTATTGTTCTTACCAGGGATGATAAAAGATCGATACTGACCAACAACCAATTCTTACCAGGGATGATAAAAGATCGATGCCTACATAATGTTTATAACAGCAAATTAGCAGGGTGTGAGATTTTTTAAATTTAAATCCAATTGATTTTATAAAAATAAGTTTAAAGATTTGACTAAGAATTATTCGACTTTTCTTGCAGGGTAGAAATCAGATTTTTATTAATTTAAATGAACAATATCAGCGTTTCAAAACTTGCCAAGTTTTGTGAGAGATTCAAATACTTCCAGAATTTAATTTAAAACTAAATTTAAGGAAAACTTTGCAGAAACTCCATGCAAATTATTTCAGTAAAATAATAGATAAGAAGAGGGATCAAATATTTGGATGAGCGAAGAGAAGACCTGAGTTCAAACAACGGTCAAGAAAGATTGTTTATTTCTGAATTGTATTTAAAAATGATAGAACATGTTTTGAAATGCATATTAACAGTACTATGGAAAACATAGCCAGTACAAAACAGGTGTAAAGATTGCAAGGTTAACTCAATCTCCCAGCGAAATTTTGGGGAACCTTGAGCGTGTAAGATTCGAAACACCTTGGTCACTGCTATGCATGTTATCACAGCCTTGCCTAACAAACATTTTTCGATAAAAATGACTTCTTTAAGTACAAAACCATTGTCGTTAAATAAAATACAACACATTTCAGCCAATTTTTCAATTTATTATTTCTCGTAGGTTTAAATCGCAACGGATGTTGCTGATTTTTTTTAGCAGTTCTCAGTAAACTCGTACCGGATGTCTGCTTAAAATTTCAGCGCTTATTCAGCGATTTGACTGAATTTCGGCGAATAAACACGCACACAGACACACAGAATCTCGGAAGTGCCGTTTGACTTGAATTGTTATACTCAGTCGCTGCGCTCCTTCGTCTAATTAGTCGCCTACACATCCTTGGAAAATTACAACAAATAACAATTTTGGCGGCATACTGACTGACCGTTACTAAAAGAGAAGAAAGCACTATTTAAAAAATTAGCTCTGATCAGCGAGAATCACACATTCTAGCTTGACATTTTAATGCAATTTCACAACCCGATAGAGCTTCCAAGTGATCCAGACTAAACCTCTGCATTCTGCGTCAGAGCCTGGTTTGCTCGAGCTCATCCAACAGTCTTTATTTATTTATTTATTTATTTATTTATTTATTTATTTATTTATTTATTTATTTATTTATTTATTTATTTATTTATTTATTTATTTATTTATTTATTTATTTATTTATTTATTTATTTATTTATTTATTTATTTATTTATTTATTTATTTATTTATTTATTTATTTATTTATTTATTTATTTATTGTCCTACTTGGTAAATGAGTTGTTTTTGAGACGGAATGGACGTGAAGTCCAAAATAAAAATTAAAAACATCACTAAATAAGTTATAATTATTGTTGTTCAGACTAAAAAGTTTATATATTCCATCTTAAGGGCATTGACTCCTTACAAATAAGTATTCGCAACTTGGTAAGATAATATAGAACCAACCAATACATAAACACAAAGAATCTATGAGTATCGCAAACCTTACTGGCTCCTGCGTGGAAGAGGCTTATTTGCGACTTGGCTAACATAATAGCGGAAATCTTTTTAAGCGCTGGATATATTTATTAAGTTTACTTATAAGCAACGTATTGTATGTATGCACCATCATTAACACGGCTATATCAATAACCCATTAGAAACATTATTTCTCCAAGAGCACAACAAACAACAGCAAAGCTTGCTTGTTAAATTTCTTTAACTTTTTGAGTACACTTTTAAATAAAGAGAAAATATCAGAAAATGATCTCTACATTATTTACAGATTATTATCACGTGTGAAATAAATAAAAATTCATGAAATCAATATAACGAAAATTTGTTCTATAACCCTACACTAATAAATTGTGTTGTACGTGATTTGATGTTCGGCATGTTGTGTGTCCTAAATCTATAAATCCTTACTTCGTAGTACAACTTGGCATAATTGATAATGAAGGACATCTGTACGCTCCTATCCTGTAAGTTTGTCAATATTTATCATCGATCAATCAGAAAATGCGTAGTTATTTGGGTGTTTTTGACCATTTTAACAGATTCTAAATTATAGAAAATTGAGTTTATTTTTGTTTTATTTTCTATAACTAAGCCGCTTCGCGAACGCTTTTTTTAGTCGCGTTGATGGATGAGGTTTTTTGTAAGTTTTTAGTTTGTGTAGGAAAAAAATCGCAAAAGTATGATACTCATGAGAAATATTTCTTCGATTGTACCCAAAAACGTGGCAGGTCTAAGTTCAGAGATTTCGAAGGTCCCTTCAAATTTTCATGAAGATCGCATATGCCGTTTTACCGGTAGCGTGCAAACAAACAAACAGAAAACAAAAAAACAAACAAAACAAACAACATTCCAGCTAAATATTTTGAGTGGCCAGTGAAATTGAAGTCTTCGCTTCGCTCATCCAATCAATTAATGGAAAAGTGCTATTATAGAATAAACTTTCATAATACATTTTTCCCACAGTATAAAATTTACAAATAGACATGACTAAAATTGTCTGAGAAATCTTAAAGCATGTAACATAAGTATCCGACCTCCTCTTAAAGGGGCTAAAAACCCCAAAAAGTTATTTTTTACCACGTGATCTATAGCACAAAACTACACTTAAATGACCGTTTAAAAAATTATATCTTGTTACTGTGATTTAACACGAATTTTTGATTTTTTTTATCCAGAAATTTGCGAAAATTGTTGTTTTAGGAAATTTCTTAAACCGGCTTTAACCTGCTTCTTTTTTGGTTCACATAGATACTAGAGCATAGTACCAATCTAAAATGCCCCTTTATAACATCGTGTCTTGATACTGTGCCGAAATATACCCTCAAATACGCAAAAATATGCAATCCAAAATCACACCCCATCTTGGTAATCAGCATATTTGACCGAACTGCTTGCCCAAATTACTATACAAAATATAGAGAATTTGCAGAAATGGCTGTAGATTACGTCATTAATGACCAATATTTTTTTGGATCAAAATCCTCCAAGGTCACGGGGCATAAAGATCGTCCCCATGTTAATTCTTATGGTAGATTTTTGCCGATGGGACCTAGCTCGAAAAATACCAAGTTCGACATTTTTTTTCCGGGTCAAGGTGTACCCAATAATTTTTCTGTTGATTTTTGAATTCATAACTAGTTAGCCTGAATGAAATATATTTTTTGAGTTTAGCGGTTAAATACCCCTTTAATTCTGAATATATTTCCAGAATACGATCTTGGTACATGAGGAGGTGGCTTTTAAAAACACACTTTTCAAACTTACTTGCCCAATAAGTAAAAGCAATTAGTTAGATGTGTTGGTGGTGTCTTTGTCTTTGCTTGGAATATTCCGTTCAGTGGTCATAGATTGGCCTATTGCACAATGTCCCGCAACACTGACGTTTTTCCTGATTTGTGGACAGGTGTGTTTTGAATACCACCTCCTCAAATACAACTAGAGGTAACTAAAAACTCGAATTCACGAGTAAACCCTATATACTACACAATGAATTTGTAATGTGTAACATGAGAGTTAAGCAATGTGGAAATGAACAATGTGTTCACAACCTTGTTTTCACATTGATTCAATACTCTTCAACACGAGAACAATAATAATATTGGTCCCTTCCTAATTTCAATAGTTTTTTTGGGGCGATATATGCCAAAGTTTTAAAAAAGACAACATACTTAGATCGATGGATGGTGCAATTGACAGGTTCCATTTTCATTGTTAGAAGTAACCTTGACGGGAATTACATGCAAAAATTAATATTTTTTTAAATTTAAAACTATTTTTTGATAAAAATGTATTTTTTTATTCTGTGGAAGTTTGTTTTAATATATAAACGATTTGTTTGAAAAAGTTCTAAATTATTAAAAACCTGTATTTTCTGAACTGTTAACTCATCATCTGCTCAAGTTTCAACTCGGTCATTTCAAACTGTGTTTGATTAACCTAAATGAAGTCATCACCTGATTAAATGATCAGCCACTGATTTTAATTAGATAATTTAAGAGGATAGTGCATATTACTTTACATTCAGGTTTATCTTGAATGAAGTCGTCTGGTTTTGAAGGCTCGAATTCGTATTTGGAAAACTTTTCAAACTTGCTTTTATGTGGAGTCAACAGTAAGTTTGCTTACTAATGCGAACGATATATTGCATTTCCCGACAGTGTTGGCTCGAGCATTAAGCCCGCGACTATGATCAGAGGTCCCGAGTTCAAATCCCGGCGAGACCGCCAATCCTGTCTGAAGTTTTTTTCGAGACTTCTTCATTCGTTAGTGCGAGGGAACTGTCCTTCATTACCAAATTTGAATATGTCCCTACTAATAACCTCAAATACCGACCAGTAAAGTTTTTATGCGTCCGGCTTTTATTAGCGCTAACTGTGAGCGAGGAAAAATTTGAACCGGGCTTCGCGCCGGAAAACGGCCATGCGCCATTGTAGGTGGGCGTGACGTCATCGTGAGGTTCGCCGAGGCGGCGAGCTGACAGTTCTGCCAATCAGCTTCCCCTAACGATGACGTCACAACCAAAAGAGCGCGTACTTAAGTCTTTGTGCGGGAAGACAAATCCCAGGAATTTTGAACGTGCATAGAATCTACAGATTTTATTTTCTATAATTAGTTTATTTTAATTGCGATGTTTCTTAAAATGAATATTACAAATTACTAAATACGTGCAAGATATATTTGAAACCAAGGACAGTTCCCTACACCTGAAGAGGGGCATTCATCGCATTTTAGACAGGTTTCCAACGAGATATTAAATTTTATTTTTCTCGCCAAGCGAGATGGCCATTGTAGGGCAAAGTGCCGTCTTTAGCCTTTGGGTGGTTGGGAAAGGAATGTCTTAGGGCTGTTTTGAGATGAATGTTGCTTTTAGCACGATCGTAAATAGATCTGTGTTCTAAATCGTCTCTAAAATGTCGAACGATATTATGAACATTATATATTGTGAAACACATTATTAAAGTATGTTCTTGTTGAAAGTGAACTAATCTGTGTCAAATCCAATAAGACTTTCACATATTATATTGTTTAATTTATAAAATTATCATAGGTTAATCACGTCTTTAGTATAAAATAAAAAATGTGCAAGGAGCAAAAGAACATCGTATGTAGATTATCAGTTATTGTAGGAAAGGGCGCGTCAACCGTTAGGTCTTGCGCCACTCTGGCCTAGGGGATGTGGGGATCAGGACAGATCCTTGCTGGCCAGATCCAGTCAGGGGCAGGGGGGGGGGACGTCGATGTGTAACTCAAAACTAAATCTTTTAACTAAATGATTTTTCTTTGACCCCCTCCCCCCGACCTTATTTTTCCCGGGAGACAAACTGTTTTAATTGTTTAATTGGGCGCCTGCAAAAGTGTACTAACCCATTTTTATACACTCGGAAATTTTAATAGGGAATAGGACACATTTGATGGTTGGCACATAGCTATTCGCTCGGACAGGATGAATCCGACGTATATGAAACTTGACACAGTTGTCAATAAAGCCTACATGGACACCCTACAGTAATAGATTTTCAATATTTAATGTTTATCAGCCAGGATCAATCCACGAATGTGGTATTTTTTTTACTTTTTACGAAAAACCAAAAACTTGAAAATCAGTTATTTTTTTTAATTAAAAAAAAACTCTTGAAAAGTGTTACAGAAGAGCTTATTATTTCCGCCTCCGTGACAACTATCCAAAAATTCAAATAACTGTGGTGTCAGTCGGCGGAGCGAACAAGAATTTGCTTAAAGGGGTATTTAACCGCTAAACTCAAAAAATATATTTCATTCAGGCTAACTAGTAATGAATTTAGCAATTAACAGAAAAATTATTGGGGCCACCATGACCTCCCAAAAAATTGTCAAACATGACATTTTTCGAGCTAGGTCCCATCGGCAAAAATCTCCCATAAGAAATAACATTGGGACGATCTTTATGCCCCGTGACCTTGGAGGATTTTGATCCAAAAAAATATTGGCCATTATTGACGTACTCGTCAGCCTTTTCTGTAAATTATCTATATTTTGTTTTGTAATTTGGGCAAGTAGTTCGGTCAAAATATGCTGATTACCAAGATGGGGTGTGATTTTGGAATGCATATTTTTGCGTGTTTGAGGGTATATTTAGGCACAGTTTGAAGACACGATGTTATAAAGGGTCATTTTAGATTGGTACTATGCTCTAGTATCTATGTGGACCAAAAAAGAAGCAGGTTAAAGCCGATTTAGGAAATTTTCCAAAACACCAATTTTCCCCAATTTCTGGATCAAAAAAATTAAAAAATTCGTGTTAAATCACAGGTACAAGATATAATTTTTTAAACGGTCATTTAAGTGTAGTATTGTGCTATAGATCACGTGGTAAAAAAATAATTTTTGGGGTTTTTAGCCCCTTTAAAGGGGCTATTACCCCCATAAATTATTTTTACCACATAATCTATAGCATAATACTACACTGAAACGATCGTTTAAAAAATTATATCTCGTAACTGTGATTTTACACGAATTTTTAAAGTTTTTTCATCCTCAATTTTTAAAAAATTGGCCTTTTTGGAATTTCTTAAATCGGCATTAGCTTGCTTATTTTTTGTTCCACATAGATACTAGAGCATCGTACCAATCTAAAATGGCCCTTTACATCAATGTGTCTTTTAACTGTGCACAAATATACACTCAAACATAAAAAATATGAATTCCAAAATCACACCCTTCCTTGGTAATCAGCATATTTTGACCGAACGACTTGCCCAAATTACAAACCTAAATAAAGAGAATTTACAGAAAAGACTTTAGAGTACGTCAATGATGGCCAATATTTTATTTGATCAAAATCCTCCAAGGTCACGGGGCATAAAGATCGTCCCCATGTTATTTCTTATGGGAGATTTTTGCTGATGAGACCTCTTGAACATTACCAAGTTTTAAAAAAAAATCGGTTTATGGTGGACCCAATAATTTTGCTATTACTTTATAAATTTGTAACTAGTTGATCTGAATTAAATATTTTTTTAGTTTAGCGGGTGAATACCCGTTTAAAACGCATGTCCTATGTCCTCTTAAGGTGTAGGTTCACTATATCATATGAATGTTAATTGCACGAAAGATAAGCATTAGATTTCAATAAATTACCGGTGAGAATAACGTTAGGCGATCAAATTACTTTAATGGGACTGCTAAGAACAAAATGTGGCTACTGAATGGATACGCCCGAACTCTGGATTAAATTGCTGTTAAACTAGAAATGATGTGTTACTTAGAACTCGAAACGAATCTCTTAATTTGATGATTTTTTATGTCTGCTGTATTAAATGGAGACTCGAATGAGTTTAACAGTGACTGAAGCCAACCAAACTTTAGTTTCTAATGCAACCCGGGGCTTAAGGGCAGCCGTCGTGCAACTTCAAATACACATTAATTTATTTATTTTCTTTCTCCTTCGACAACTATGGTATAAACCTACAACACAAACTAAAACCAAGCACAAAGAATTACACAACACATTCATTACTAGAATAAGTATTGTACAATTACAAAATCCTATAATTACGAATATAATAGTACATCCATTTAAAACTAGTAAAACGCTTAAGTCCCGCCGCGTTGTTGGATGAGCGTAATTGGTGCATTGAGCTGCCATGTGTTATGCGGATTTTCTGTTGTTCTGTGAAAAAATCATTACTAAGTTGAAGATTTTTTTAAAAATTAAATTAAATTAAATGAAAAATTAACTTAAATTTTTTTTTAAATTAATTGTAATTTAAAAAAAGGAAAAAATCGTAATATTGAAATTTTCATAAGAAATAATTATTTGATTGCGCACAAATTTTACACAAATATATGAATTTTTAAAATTAAGGTTCTGTGAAAAAATTATTACAATAGGATAAAGCATGTAGGTGTTATAAGTAAAAGAATTGTTTTAAAAAGAAAATAAAAGTAAAATTTCGATTTTCATGAGAAATAGTTTTTTGATTGCGCTCAATTTTCACACGAATACCTAAATTCATGAAATTAAGGTTCTGTCAAAAAATCATTTCAATCGGACAAATCATGTAGGTGTTATAAGCCGAAGAAATTTTTAAAAATCGATGAAAAAAATCGTAAAATTGCGATTTTTATGAGAAATAATTTTTCGATTGCGCTCAAAAACGTGGCAGTTCTAAGTTCAGAAATTTCGAATGCCTCCACAAAATTTCATCGCAATTGGAGTATCGGTTTAGCCGGAATCGTGTTAACAGACACACAAAAAAAAGAAAAAAAAAAAAAACATTACGGATTTTTTTCTCCAGTGTAGTGAAATGGAATCTTCGCTTCGCTCGCTGCGCTCGCTACGCTCATCCAAAAATCATCTAAAAACTTTAAGATTGATTATTACACAAAAACTAAAAAATGTAGTTCCCCGTAAAAAAGTCATTGGGACAGAGACATGTAGATTACCTGGGTCCCAAAATATTTAATAATATCCAGACTGAAATTAAAAAGACAACTCGTTTAGTATTGTTTAAACGAAATGTAGAGATTTGGTTATTAACTCGAGTCGTAAACTATCTAAACTATTTGTTTCGACTAATGTTATCGACAAATTGTGTTGCATCTTAATTATACTTGCGATATTTTGTGTGTTCATTTTGTTGCTTGTTGACTCTTGTCTGTTGCTTAAATTATTCATTTATTTATTCTTATTGCATAATGTTTTTCTCATGGATTTGTGTTTTTTTTTCTTGATTATTGTTTGTCACAATTATGGGAAAAAGTGTGTGTGATTAACCCTTGTACCCACATACTATCTTAACAGCTTTACACTTCAGTCAATTTAATTTAGCCAGCCCGTCACAAGGATATTTTTTTCTTATACGGGCTTCCCAATTCTTTTTTTCCTGGTGTACATATTTTTTTTACAGTATATCCTTTGTTTTGTAGAAATATTATTTCACGGTGTTTATAAATGTAAATAGGTTTTTGTGTGGGAATAAAATAGATTGAAATGGGGGGGGGGGGGGGGGAATGCAAAGCCTATAGTGAAAAAGTTATAAGAGTGATTATTAAAGAGTGTCATAATGGTAAACGGGCATAAACAACATTCATTATCGATTTTTTCCACAAATTTATAATTTCGTTTTGTTTTGTCACATAAATAAACTATGAGAACGGATTGTTAATAAAGATATTTTACTCATTAAAACATCTTGAAACAAAAAAACACCCAACTATTTCAAATCAGAAATGAAAGCGAGGTTTAGCATTTAAATAATCAAATTGTATGAATATTAATAGAGCCAACATTAATCTTTACTCTGTTACCACGCCCGTATTCAGGTGGATGTTGGCAGGACATAGGACTAGTCTGATCTGCCAACACTCCGCCCAATGCTCGAATACTACTGTGCTGCCGTGTTCAATATTTGCATTAGAGCTTGTAATGAAGCTTACAATTATTACATAATATAATGGGTAGTTGTGTGAGAAGATTGACAAGATTTTTTTAAATATTAAATAATAAGTTATAGGATAAGAAAATATGTTCTATTTTATTTCCCTTAATGACACTTAGTTCAAAATTTATTGACCTCATCGACTAAACACTGTCGTCAGATTAGGAAGAAGGATAATCTATTTTAAATTTTAAAGTAGTAGGTATTTTTTTGTTGCAAGGTAAATTTAAATTTCTTTTACTTTGCATCATTGTCTTATGAGGATTATGGCTTTATCGCATATAAAATAGTTGTTGGTACCTAAGTCGAAATAAATAATAAAGAATATACTTTTTTAGAAATCTGGTCTGTTCATTTTCTAGCATACATCTCAACTAATGACATCTTCAAGCCGAAGTTTACAAGTCAATAAACAACTATTCCTTTCCTTTACATATCTGTCACTTGATCGTCTGCACTCTAAACAAGATCGCCTACCTACATCAAAACTGATTCGAGGATCCGCAAAGTGTGACCTTGATATGAACAAGTGCAAGGTGCATTCTTCGGGGCTTAAGACCAGATCCTCTTTACAAAGACGAGCAAAAACTAAGACTCGCGTCACTTGTCGCAATGAGTGTGGTTCTACAAGGATTATAACATGTGACTGGTTGTCAAGATGGTCTTAATTACTCCAGGGTCAGTCGTGCACCAATCACAAGACAGATCTGACGGTGTGTGTGGGCCGTGTATGAAATCTAAAGCACAGAGATACTCATATCTTAATCAAGATAGAAACAAGTTCTTAGATTTAAGATTTAAAGTTTGAAATAGTCGAGTTACACTCTTATTAGGATAATTTATTTGAAATGTCGAAGATTAAATATTAATTAAGATTGAAACAATCGAATTACAGTCTTATTGGGATAATTTATTAATATGTTTGAAGTATTTTATTGTATTATTATTAGAAAAAATAATCATTTTTACCTGAAAATGACTTATGTGTCAATGGGGTGTTTGGTATTTTGTTTCCTACCGTGGGAATTAAACCGATTATAGGGTGCAATGTATGCCCCACTTCAGGTGAACTATAGGTATGTTGCGGATAGGAAAGGGATGCTCGAGGACTGTTTAAGAGGGCTCAATCCCTTGCATTCGCATTAACGACTGAGGAAAACCTCGGGAAAAACCTTCAGTCAGAAATTCCGGTGACGACGGGGTTCGAACCCGGGACCTCCCGATATCAGGGCCAAGCGCTTAGCGCTCGACGCTACACTGTCGGTGTTAAGTATTAGTATATATCATATTGTAAAATATGCTCACAAATGAGTTATTTTAAAACTGATGGTATGATAACGTCCTCTGCAGAATCAGATAATGTAACTGCGTTGGAGGATAAAATAAACACGTTCGCCTGTTTTAAGTTTTGTACAAAACACAACTAGAACGTACGTAACATAAAGATTTTTAATGTGGCTTTTGTTGCTATATAATTAAGCAGATCAGGAGGAAAGTCTAAACAATAATTCACAATGGCCCATTCTATAGTTTCGGATCAGCACACCAACACCATCAACCACCTCATCATGAAATATTAATGTATGACGATCAGTCACAGCCAGCGACAAATAAAACTATTTGTTAGAAACCCTCCCTAGGGACTATACTTCTATAGTTAATAACTAGACATGGCTGTTAAGATTGTTTTGGGATTGTCCATGGCTGCATTATAGATTTCAATCCAACTAATTGAAATTAATTAAGTTAGGGTTGTCAGAGATATGCTTAAACTGTCGACCTCCTGAATTAAAGCACTGTTCTCTTTTGATTTGTGGTAAGTCGGTGATCGGTGGAGGAGGATTATGATTTTTGTGGAGGTTGAGCTGAATTCATACTGATATCGACCTCTCTCCCCTCTACAGCACTCAGTACACAGAACACCAGTGATTACTGAGCAATGTTAATTGAAGACCACCATCCTACCATTACCCGCCTGAGAAGCTAACGTGGACTGCACGCATACAGCTCATTGTCTTATTATCAATTTCACCCTCAAAGTCAGCCGAGCATTACAGCATTGACTGGGTCAACAAAGCCTAGGTTTATATGCCCCGAAGCTCGAGGCGAGCTCTGGCAATCAAGGACTTGGTAGATCTGCCTGTATTGCGAGGGTGTTGGCGCGAACGTAAGCCGCGAGACTCTGATTCAGGTTGTCACAGGATCGAATCCCGGCACCGATAAATCTGGCTGAAACACTTGTACGAGGTTTTACTTCATTCGTTAATGTCCTTCAAACCGCCCTCAGACATCCCCTTACTATCTGAAACACACTTAGTTAAGACTATTTAGAAAGTCGAAGAACATGTCTGAAAAGTTTTCTGAATGAAACAGAGCTATAAAATAACATTTTTTTTTTGCGGGACATAACCTCACTATTGGCTAGTATATGTCGTTTTCTTGACAATAGTGTAGCCAGTACAGTTAGTGTAAAATTAAATGTTGGGAATCGTTTTTCTGGATATAGAATCTAAACACCTTTAACTTCAGCTTCAGCTATAAGGACAAGTAGATTTCTAAAAATACAGTTGGTGTATGAATTTTTTTGTCAAACTGTACAACTACTTTTTTTCGAATTTTGTATCGTCTGACAAAAAAAATTAGTACACCAACTGTTTTTTAGAAATCTACTTGTCCTAATAGCTGAAGCTGAAGCTAAAGGTGTTTAAGAAACTATATCCAGAAAACTGATTCTCAAAATTTAAATTTGCACTAGATGTGCTGGCTATACAATATTGACCAAACCCGACATATAATAGCCGATGGTGAAGTTATGTCCCCCCCCCCAAAAACCAACTCACTCCCTAAAAATAAAAAATGCTCTTTTATGAAAGGTACTCTTTCATTCAGCCAACTTTAATGGACTTTTAAGGTTTTGACCCTAGGGTGATTTGAACCCTAAAACAGGTTTTCATTGGATTTTTAATATTTGTTACACCTTAAGGCTCTAGGAGAACTCTTGAAATGTGCTCCGATCTCGCATTGAGATTGTTCTTTATAAACTACAGACCCAGAATTAAAAATTTCTAGTGTAAATTTGAGGTCAAAGTGATCCAGATTCCAGACTGTATGTGAAATTAGCTGCGTTTCCCGATCAAGCGACATTGTAAAAAAGTTTGTCAAATGTCTAAAGTAGACCATAACAATCTTTCAAATTAATAGGCCTAAAATAATAGTTAGTAAATTTAAACGAAATTTCAATGCACATAATTCCCGCTCTCTCATCTCCTAATGATCTGTATTTTAACAAGTCGGGCGTAAACCTTAAAAATGTATACGCCTGGCTCGCATCCATCCAGTGCATAGGGGCAAAAACCCAACACCCACCAGTATAAATCATCTCGCACCCAATTTTTTTATTAGCTGCAGCCCAAGATAAATTATATCAAAAAATTTCCCTAGCAGATTTCAACTAATGGCTTCGGGCTGCGTTGCCACACCTAGGGTCAGGCCGTGCCAGAATCTAAATCGCATTTACAACCTACTTTCATACTTTATTAAATACGAGGAGAGAAATGGGACGTATTAGCGAAGAGAAAGATGAAGAACATAAAGAATACGCTTTTAGGGTCCATTAATCATTTCTGTACACGCTTCGTTGGCACGGTACATAAAGTAAATGCAATGCAAGCTAGCTCAATGTTTTTTTGTCAATTCTTTGACTAATTTTTATTTTGTTTAATAGATTTAGTTTACGGAAAACAGTACAATTTAAATTTAAAACGTCACTCATAATATTGGGGTTATTTTTTGTGGGGAATTGCTTGAATTCAAAATGGCTGCTTCGTTGCCTAATATGGAGAGGGGCGTCTGTGGAGGAAAGGAGGGCACTTGCCCACACTCGGACAAAACTTGTTCGTTCGGGATGTTTTTAATATAAATCGATTTTTTATTAGTTCCATGAAAATAATAGACATTAAAGTTTTGTTATCAATAATTTTAAGTTAACATACCTATCACTTGATCAATTATAAAAAATATGTCTAACAGGCTCCTTTGATAAACGAGTCTATGCTTAAAGATTTAAATATGGACAAAATTAAATACGGACTATTTAATGCCCCTATTCATGCACTGGAAGAAGGTCCAGGGTTCGATTCCCGCTAAAGGCAAAAGTTTTTTAACTTCTTATTTGGACTTATGTCCCTTAGTTCTTGGGTTAAAAATTTGTAAACGGTGACTTTGGAGCCGTCTTAGCAACGAGGTACGTAATAAATTCAAAGTTGTTCTGAATCGGCCTTGTTGATTTTGGCGTTGATTCGCGGGTGTTCGCATTGTCCATATACCACTGATTGATTTCCTATTAAAAAAATTCGATCTTTGGTTGGTTATCACTCACTCTTAGATTACGTCGGGGTCTACAGGGTTGGCTTGGTCGCTTTGGTTTAATGTCCCCCACTAAAAATCAGTTATATGACCGAGTGGGTACACTCTAAAATACGAATTTATTTATTTGTTAATTTAATTAATAAGAATTCACTCTTAGTTTAGTTCATTAACCATCACTTACTCGGATAGGCCTACATGTTTCCGTTTTAGTCATAATTTAAATGTGCAAATTCTAAAATATTTAAATTTATGTATACATATTATTGTACTTGTACTTTTTTAAAATTAATAATTGCAAACCAATGTTTTGCATTTGTGATTAATTTGACAATGAATCGAAATTAAACGGAATAAAATTTAAATTATAATGAAGATACTATTGTCAACACCAAACTTTGCCATTCATTAAGTTTAAGTTTATCATTCACAACACAGTAGGCTTCGTACGAATAGTCAAACGGTTTTCTGTGACGGTTTAGTTTTGTGGACAATATTCCTAAGTTTGTTCTGAGGCGTGTGAACTACATTTCACAACTAAACGATTGCTTCATGCTGTTACATCATATCTACTTTTTACTATATTCTATAAGACCACCCACATTTTAATAAATGGTACATTACCCGAGATAATTTTTCAATAACTAGCGATTTATGATAATTTCAGATCATTATTTGCAAAATGTGACGGAAATTTCTATTATTTTGAAGTGGTAGCAATAAATCTTGCCATTATTTTGGTGCATCGCGCCGTGCGGTTAATTATAATAACCCAGGTTTTAGGTCTATGCGTTTTATTCTCGATCATCTTTCATAACATGATATCGTGATTCAGCTGAGGAGATAAATTATCTAGGTAAACGTGCAAATAATCAATTTTCTGTGCGTTATTTCATGCTTTTGTAAGAAAGTTACGTCAAAGTAATGATAAAGTAAAGTTTTCGTTTTAATAATAAAACTCTATACTATACACAACTTTTGATGAAAAGAATAAAATAACCGAATACTATTGGGGTATAAGTTAAATTCGTCCGTAATACAGATGATGATGAAAGTTGTTTGTCCTGTTACAGTTCAATTAGAAAATAATTTAGTTGCTGTATCATGTAAGTATGACGCATACATTATATGCAAAACATGTCGACTTATATTATGTTTTTCCATAATTTACTTCATGTTGCGTCTTTCACGTCATTGCGTACCGATGTTTTGCTATGATTAATAATATCATAATATATTTTCCGTACGTTTTGACTTTTGTCCTAAATACTGTGAATATTGAATACATTTTGTATCTGTGATCTATTAATTTTAAAGTGATTTTTTTCATTTCCTTTATGTTAGCAGTAGATGGAGTATGGAAAATAGAATATCTGTATTCAATTTATTTAGGTGTAGGCCTATATGTTAAATAAAAACTCGTCAAAAAACGCCGAAAAATATGTCTTATTCCTAATTTTTTCTACCTCTTAATATTGTGTTATTCTCCAATCTTTCCAAGTCATATTGACAAATTGCAATTTTTATTCCTATTCCTAAAGAAGACTTTTAAGTTATTTCGTACTAAAGTCTTTGAAGTGTAAAATATATTTTGTATTTCGAATGATTTATGTAGTATAATGTGTTTTATAATAATTCATGCCAAAAGCATTGAAGATAAAACATCAGTCTCTTTAATATTTCATTTTGTCCGAAATCTTTCACACCACCTCGTGTTACAATCAGTTGAAGCTATTACACATTTTATCTAACAATTCATTTTTCTTCAACATAATGGTGCATTGTATTGCACAAATACAGGTCAAGCCAGTCAGGCCCGCCCGGAGTATTATTATTAACGGTTTCAGAAAACTACGTTTCGAAACGTGATTAATCTGAGCTGAGTGGCGCGGAAGTAGAAGCGCGTGATGCTAGTTGCACGCATGCTCACTGGCGCGTGAAGGGCGGGGGGATCCCCGGGCGTCGTAGTGAGTGACTCGCCCGCTAGCAGCGCTAGTTGCACGCATGCGCAGGGGCGCGTGACGGGTGGGGGGTTCCCCGGGCGTCGTAGTGAGTGATTCGCCCGCCAGCAGCACCAGTCGCCACCATAGACGTTATTGTTTCTTCAGACACGATTGATTCTTTCTCGTAGTTTCTCGAGCGGTTGCAGCGAGAAGTGTGGGCTGGTTCAAGTACTTCCTCATCAGGATTAATGTGAATGTGTTAGTTGTTATCTACACTTATTACTATCAACGATTACACTTAGACCACTGCAGAAAACAATACATTTTATAAGATGGTATAGATCACGTCTTTGCACCTGGACTGTACTTATTTATTTGAATGTATAGAAGTGTATTCTTATTAAAATAAGGAAGCTTCGCAAACGCTTTTTTTAGTCGCGTTAAAGGATGAGCTTTTTTGTAAGTTTTTAATTTGCGTGGCATCTCTTTACTTTTGGAAGAGCTTTTTGAACGCATTGTAGGTGATTGTTGTCAAGTTTCTATTGTTACTTGTTAATTGTTATTATGTACCTAAAAAAACTCAAATTAAAACCATTATTCTATGGATTATGGCTAACTTTTTTTAACTGTTTCTTTCAAAAAGCAATGCATAACCATTACCTTAATGTGCATTTAAAATATGGACGTTGTATCCCCACCCGTTTGGTCAGAGTCGGCCCAAATGTCACGAAAATATTGCACTAAAAAACGAAAAAAATGATTAAAGTACGATTTTCATGAGAAATATTTCTTCGATCGTATCCAAAATACGTGGCAGGTCTAAGTTCAGAGATTTCGGAAGTCCTCTTCAATTTTCATCAAGATCGGATATGCCGTTTGCCTGGTAGAGAGCGAACAAACAGACAAAAATATAAACAAAAACAAAAAAAACATAAAAAAAAAACATTGGAGCAAAAGTTTTTGAGGGGTCGGTGAAATTGAAGTCTTCGCTTCGCTCATCCAAAAAACTTTTTGTGTTGCTTTGACCCAAGCATAATTAAATTATTCTATAAACGCATAAATAACCCAACAAACACTGACCAACCAGCAAATTTGAACGTGTTCGTTTTTTTTTTTTTACAATTTCTCAGATTACGATTTACGAGTTTGGTTTTAAAATGTAAAATTGATGGTCTTTAGTGGACATAATTATTACATACTTGTGATTGATTTCAACCTGTCAATTGTCGTAACTAGGACGTGCTGTGTTTTTCTTAATCCCGACCTACATAATAATCAATCATATTAGTCGTTGCCAACATGACTCGCTCCAGCCTGTTGCGATTGTCATGTTGCCTGTCTGTCTCCAGCAGGGGGCCGTCTCTCTCTCTCTCTCTCTCTCTCTCTCTCTCTCTCTCTCTCTCTCTCTCTCTCTCTCTCCAGTACTCAGTCAGTCCCGTCGACATCGGCGTCACAAACCATGTTTCTAATTCTTCACAAAACGAATAAGATATATACAAGTTTTTTGCCACTACATATAAATGTATGACGAAGCACATCGGAGTGACTTTTATGGTGGTACATGCACTCAAGAAAAAAGTTATACAATCTTATCCATTGAATAGGATCTCTGTATTCAAATGCATCGTCTGTTATGAGATTATGCTCTACTAATCACTGTGTAAGGAAGACATTTAGATGACTCGCTGACAGGATAGCTTTAGTCTAGTTGTATCCTAAAGGAGACAGGGGAGAGATTATAGGAGGGCGTCGACAGGTGTAGATAGTAATGTTAAATTAAGAGGTTGGAGGTAACGGCCTAGACGTGAACTTTTTCAACTTCAACTGTCAAATAAACACCCTTATTTAATTTAATTTATTCATATCATATTTTAAGGTTGTAGGAATCCCGACTGACTGAAGATTTTTTCTGAGGTTTTCCTCAGTCGTTATTGCGAATGCAAGGGATTGAGTCCTCTTAAACAGCCCTCGGACATGCATTCACAATAATTGTTGTTACCCCAATTAATATACCTACATTTAAGCACCTTCAGATAGGCATGCATTGCACCCTGGGAAGGTTTCACACGAAGTATCTTTAAAAAGTCGTGTATATTAACCAATTCCTACCGCCATACTGACAAATTCGTAGAAAATGCAACATAAAAACCTTATTTTTCGGTTTCAGTTGTCTCCGTAAAAAGTTATCATGAGTCGCAAACAAATTGTGAACACAACCTTCAACGAGTTTGTGATAGCAACATGATCTAATACCATGTTCTATATTAGTATGTTCTATAGCAACATGTTCTAATATCATGTTCTACAACAGCATGTTATAAAGCAACATGATCTAATAGCAACATGCTCGTAATAAATGTTCTACAACAGCATGTTATAAAGCAACATGATCTAATATCATCATGTTCTATATAAGTATGTTCTATAGCAACATGTTCTAATAGCAACATATTCGTAATTAATGTTCTACAACAGCATGTTATCAGGCAACATGTTCTAATAGCAACATGTTATACATTCATGTATAAAGCAGCATGTTATCAAGCAACATGTTCTAATAGCAAATGTCCTCAATTAATGTTATGTAGCAGCATGTTCTAATAGCAACATGTTCTTCATTTTGTCGCACGCCAAATCTCGTGCTACAAGGTTGAGCCTTAAAGGCGGGTTGCCGGCTAGCTGCAGTGGTGGGGGTGTGGGTAGATAGGTGACCGGATGGCTGATAGCGAGCTTAAAGGGCGCCACTTGGTTTTGTTCCCCTCCGGCGATGATGGAAGGTGGGGGGAAATAGGGAAAACCAAGAAACCTTGAAGAGGAATAGGGGGTAAAGAACGCGGGAACTCACTGTTACAATTTAACCAAAAACTTAATTATATATTGTTTGAAAATAGGTACAAGGTAGTTACAGGTGTGGTCATAAAGAAGATCATAGTAATGCTCTAGATAGAGTATACAGAAGGTTTCAGAACAGTAATAATATTCCGGGGCCAATTATGAATTGACAGGATACCGATTGCCCAAGGGCATGAGCCACAGCTCCGAACCAACGCACGATATCCCTACAGCGCCACCATGAACAAAAGAGGGCAGGACCTAGATGTCTGCAAACAAGACTAGTACATGAAAGCATTCAGTGAAGTCGGTGACTTAGGCTCGGCTGAATAGGGGTATACGGTGCCTTAGTACGGGCGGTGCTACACATTGGAATCAGACTTTGTTCACCCTGGTTACAAGATTAAAGTAGGGTCATGTCCGGTTGCATAACCTGGCAATGGAACATGGATACCAGATAACAAAATATCACTAGGGTCTACCATAGGAGACAAAACATTGTAAGAACATGAGCACACATTATAGTTAATAAAGAGATAGCTTCCTTGTAAAGTAGGGCCTAGCTTGTTCAACTCATCATGCAGTTGCACGGCTGAGTACTGCACTAATAAGAGTAAACAGTGAATAATAATTACCACAATATTATAATGGAGCATAACATTACAAACACATGATAATATTTACTAAATAGTTGAGAATAATAAAGCGTACTGATAATAGTAGGGCCTCACTTGTCAAACTATGTGCTCTGCACTGACTGGGTCCTTCCCTTACATACTAGGGTAAATAGTGAATAATAAATAACACAATAGTACATGGGGCATAATATTACAAAGGTGTGATAACACCTGATCAATGGTTAATTTTATAACCTTCTTATATTAGTAGGGCCTCTCTGGTCAAAATTAAACCATGTGCTGTTGCACTGACTAGGTCCCTCACTAATATAAGAGAGTAGGCCTAAATAGTGGGTCATAAATTACAATGGTAGGCCGACAATTGGGCAACATATTACAAAGATGTAAGATTGATTAATAAATGGTTCAATCAATTATAAAGCCTTCTAAGATTAGTAGGGCCTCACTTGTCAAAGCATGTGCTATTGCACTGACTAGGTCCCTCACTAATATAATAGAGTAGGCCTAGATACTGAGTCGTAGATCACAAGGGTACAATGGAGCATAATATTATAAAGGTGTGATATTAATAAATAAATGGTTACATCAATTATAAAGCCTTCTCAGATTAGTAGGGCCTCACTTGTCAAGGCAGGTGCTATTGCACTGACTAGGTCCCACACTAATATAAGAGAGTAGGCCTAAATAGAAGGTCAAAAATCACAAGGGTACAATGGAGCATAATATTATAAAGAGGTGATATGACTCAAAGAATGGTAGCAATAATAAAGCCTTCTTCAATTAATAGGGCCTCACTTGTCAAAGCAGGTGCTATGCACTGACTAGGTTCCACACTATTGTTAGATTGCTCTGCCCACCTCTGGTGGGTTGGGTGCATTTACATATCCTAATAACATGACCTCACAACGGCGAGTATCTCGCCTTTGGAGAAAAGTAGGCCGTACAGACCAATTAAATAATTATCAGTGATACCTGGGAGTGGGGTGGTAGGTACGTTGATTACTTGCGTTCCTAGCCTGGCGCGTAATTGTTTCCTCCTGGTCCTGGGTGTGGCCTGGTCCGGTACGAGTGAATGACCTGGATTGGTCGAGTCCTTGACAACAAGTCCTAGGGTTCCAATGGTTCGTCCGAGGGCTCCGAATTAGTGTTTGTGAAGAAGGTTCCGTTAATGGGCGCTGGGTTGAATGCTGGCTTGGGCCTGGAATCGTATATTCCGGGCCCCACGTCGCCTGCAGTCTCCAAGTCTAAGGCTCACAATCACTGTAGCATCCTACAGCGAGCTGTTCCCTCGTAACAACCCTCCCTGGTCGCCCCGTCCAGTCACACGGGTTTTTCCTCGCGATCGGGTTTGCTTCCCTACCAGTCGCACAAGTCAGCTGTTATCTCTCTGACTCAGCTGGGTGAGTTGATGCTTAGTACCGCCCGGTCAAGGTGGAATGCAACTATTTACGTAGAGTTAGGTTCAAGAAATTTTGAACATAACAATTTATGTAAATCAGCATGTTATAAATCATCGTGTTCTAATAGCAACATGTTCGTTTTTAATGTTACAAAGCAGCATGTTACAAAGCAGCATGTTATAATAGTAATACGTTCGTAATTAATGTTCTAAAGCAACATGTTCTAGATTCATGTTCTAAGCAGAAGGTAATAAAGCAGCATGTTTCGGGTAGCAACATGTTCCTAATTAATATGTTCTAAATCAGGATGTTCTAATAGCAACAGTTCTACATTCATGTTCTAAGCAGCATGTTCTATATAAGAATTTTCTTTACTTGCATTTTTAAATTTATGTTCTGCACAGTATCTCCTTTGACGCATTTTTCAAAAAATACATTTATAGGTTGCAATCGGATCAAGCATATAACAAACAAAACAACAACAATTGACAAACACCAAGAAAACATACAAAATGCATTTCTTATTTGTAGGCTAACTTCTACTGTACAGACGACTGAAGAACATCTATGCATTAAAAATAAAACACGGTATAAACATATACATTTAACAGTTCGTAAATAAAAAATAAATTTGTATAGTATTTACTCGCAGAGTCACATAACTGATTTTCAGTGGAGGATATTTATTTAAAGCAGAGCATCTTTCCCAGCAAAACCGTGACTATCTTTAGCGGGGTAGTAGAGTAGTTGGGTAGTAGGGTAGTAGGGTAGTGGGGTTTGTAGGTCGTAGGGTCGTAGGGTCGTAGGGTCGTGGGTTTTGGGTAGGTGTAGGTTGTGTAGGGTTGTAGGAAAGAGGGTTCTCTGACTTCATCATGGCGCGACATATCGAGTTCCTCGAAGCACCTATCAATCAAGGTGCCTTTATCGTATAGGGAGCTAACACTGTAGGTGTGACTCCGAATTTTGACCTCTATTACATTATTAGCATATGTTGACTAGGGCGATGATCGTGTCAAACAGATAAGTAAATCCCATCATACGTTTGTCTTGGTAAAAAACAAACAGAATCAGCAATTTGATGATAAGATCGTTCCTCACAACAATCCAAAGGGCAAAGGTGACCACAGACGATTTTATCAAACCGGGTCAAACACCGGGCATTGTTACAGTTGGGTCCCGGATCTAAAAATAGGGTCAAAAATCGTTCCCCGCCGAATTATTGTCGGGTGTTTTTATTACGCTGGGTCAAAGTTAGGGTCACAATGAGGAAGGGTCATTGTGGGCGCTTGGCTGTAATAATCCCAAGAGACATGTTTATTTTGAAGTGTTTTATTGGGAGTCCGAGGTCAAGACTCTATGATATAAAACCACTTTGGTGAGTTAATCGTTTTTTCAGATGGCGGTATCATCTCTCTGAGTCAAAAATTTCAGACTGATGCACGGGCGTTTCATTGTGATTACTATCTGCGCCGGGCCCACTACTGCTGGAGACTTGAAGCTACGGACTTTTATTATAGGTATAGGAGATGAGCGAAGAGACGAGTTTAGGCACTCAGCTTTCTGATTTTTATTCCGGAGAATGGTTAACGACATATTTATGATAATTCACAGGGAATTTAATGAAGACTTCATTAAGATATCTAATACGCGCATTCCTAATCAATTCATCGAAGCCGAATAAAACATTCGTGGATGTGACCTCATGTTTTGGGATCAGTTTTCGCAATGATTGTTTACAGCTAAATTGAGTGTACGGTTCTTTGTTATCGATCTTGTGACATATTATGATAAAGTGATGGCCGTATAGCTGGAATCGTAGCTTTTCCGTAGTAGGCAATTGTATAGTTCCCCTTTCGATCACTTAATTAATCACTTAATACATTTCAAGCTGCATTTTATTAAAATAGTATCTAGATTCTCGTTGAGCTTTTAAATTAATGCTTTAGTTAAAAAAAATGTAGGGTTTGACAGGTGCATTAAATTCAGGCATGGAGGTTACCTGAAGAAGAAGACGAAGTCTCCGAAATATCGAAACATTTTAAAGTAAGTAACCCAGGTATAGTTCAGTGAGAGGTTTTGAAATTTATAAATGGTCAGTTTCATTAAAAATTACTATTTTCAATGTAAAACCCCTGACTTTAATAAATCTTATAGATGAAAATTAATAATACATAGTACGATATTTGATTTCTTGAAACGGAACTACTTTATAAAGTATAACTATATTTTTTTTAAATTTTTTTGTTCAAATTTAATATCCCTTTTAAAGTAATTATTACATTATTAAATTTAGTTATCAGATTTACCTTCTACATTCTATGTAATGTTCATATCATAAAATTTATATTTTCTTTTCCCTGGTCATTAGTATGTATTAAACAATAACTCTAGAAAAAATTGGAATTTATATTCACTATATATTTTCAATTAAAAATGGAAAAGTTAGGTGGTTTTAAATTAGAGTTTTTTTTCCTAAATGAGGGTGATTTGTTAAATAGTAAAACTGATTGGCATACAGCTATTTGGGTTTGTGAGAACTATAGCTTGCACGAAAATAGATTGTAATGTTATGGTAATTACGTTTTGTATTTGAAATTTAATTAATTTAATGCATATTTGTAAATATAAACTGCACCGATTATTATGCGCTTGATTTTTTTTTACATTATATTGTTCTAAAGAAACTACGTAACTGTCTGACAACAGTTTTTAGTAATGTTGCCCCGTTTTCGAGATTTCTCTAAAAAAACTATAATCTCGCGTGGTTTTAATATTCGTGGTGGTCCTGACATAATATGTTTAAGACTTCGGGACCACTAAGGCCCTGTGAGCTCTTTCACAAAGTAGCGCGTTACCGCCTTGTTATTTCTTGGGCGAGACGCCCTCTCAAGATTTAACCTGTTGAATGTGAAACAAAACTCAGAATACAATTCTCCTCAAGCGCCTCCCACTCACCACGTGTTCCTTTCATTTTAATGAGTTACACTTAATTTAATTTATTTCCACTCAAGAGCATCACACTTACTCAACATTCGAAGCGAATGATTTAAAATGTGTGAGATGAACAAATAAAGTATGTCAGATTTGACAGGTCCGTTTTATTTTAATGATAATAATTATTATTACAAATTTAAGACTTTCGCGGCTCGTCGATGGCGTTGACGTCGACAGGGTTGTCAAAATCAGTTGTGGCCGTGTGATGGGTAGCCTACAAACACAAATTTATTTGATTTATTATTGTCTTCAGGGAGGTCGTCGGGTACTCGCTGGTTATCCAGACTAAAGGTTTCCCTCAGTTACTCATAATTGGAATACAAATATAAATATTTATGAAGCCAATTTTGTTAATTTTAAATTCAATACCAAATTTCGTTAGGATGTTAAATTAGTTTCATCGTCGCCATCAAGGTCGTTGACAGGCTGGTGTTGCGGTCACATGCACTTGCACATTGCACTAAACTTATCTCATGAGTGCACTATGTGGTCTAGTAGCGGTCACATGCACTTGCACATTGCACTAAACTTATCTCATGAGTGCACTTTGTGGTTTTCTAGTGGTCAAGGCGAAACCGCCCTTGATCCAAGACGTTGTATTTAGTCTGTCACAGAAGATAATTATACTAATTATCAAGTACGCCGGCCCAGCTGTCGGATCACGACATTGCACTCTATACAGTTGCGTGGTCGATGCAACGTGAATACAGTTTTATACTTCTTCGATTCCAAACCTAGTTCTCAAACAGAACTAGGTTTACTTCCTGACTACCGATATTGTGTTGATTGCTTTGTCATCAGCCAGACGAACTGACTGAGGAAACCCTTGGAGGATCCCTTAACCAGGATAGGTTGTGTTGGGTGTTGAATCACCGTCCTTATGAATCACACTCTCGTATGCTAAAGTGTATAGAAGTGTGTCTATACACTAAAATGCGTCTTTGAAAAATATTGCTTATCCCCCTCATGCACAAAGACATGCGTCGGTAAAGTTGCGGACGTAAATATTGGCAAAGATGGCGAAATTGTCTCCGGCGAAACTGTTTGGAGTTCAATGGAATCGAATTGCAAGCAAACATCATTCCCAAATGACACGAATAAATTATTCTAGCACTAAAAGAGCATTTATAGACGGAAAACAGCATTTTTTCTTATTAAATTTTGTATTTTGGGCAATCTACAACGAATGTAGTGGTCAAAACTCACATATTTACCGCCTACTTTGGACTTAAGACTTTGGATGCTATGCTGAGGGTCGTAGGTTCAAATTTCACTCAGTTTTTATAAAACTTTTTTGCATTTTTATATTTCAATTTCACGTTACTTGCCTACTTTATTATGTGTTGGTTCAAACATTTTAGTTGAAATATTCATTTTCTGCTATAACAAAATGTGAGGGTCATCATTTTCGTCACATTTAGAATAGCCGCAACTTTACCGACGCATCTAAAAGTCTGCTAACGCAACTATCTTTGTGCATACGGTTTTTATAGCCCTATGATTTAACATATGGATTTGCCCAAGTCCGCTATTTTTAACCAGACGCAACTTTGTGCTGGTAAATCTTTGTGCATGAGGAGGTATATTAGGAAGAATGCCTAATCTATTTTTCTTGACAATATGCTTTGTAAAAATAGGCTTTTAACAGGCAAGAGCACATCGGTGGTATCAGCTCTCGACTCGACACCCTTGCAGGGGCTTACGTGCAACGTCTTCACGCAGGCGGCAGGAATGAGCTTCACGACCTCGTTTCGCGTCCTCGAGCCTTCAGACCTCTACCCCGCTTCAAGTACCCTTATCCGCCTTTTGCCTTTCAATTTGTCTAACTTTATAAATGTCATGTTCTCTTGTTGTCTTTCATGTAATGTTAAACTTGTAACTTGTAATCACTGTGTTAGGCTGCAGAGGGCCACACTTGCCCTGCATTAGCCTTCCTGCCCTATCGGCAGGTAAAATTCAATAAAATAAAATAAAATTGGTTTGTTATTATACTTGTTATTCCTGTGTTTAGGTCTTATATGTGAGGCGCCGAGTTTATAAATATTCGACACTTATGAGGAGCTAACCACGCCCCTCATATCCCCAGTGTCTGACACACACTAGTACATTGTGCATCACACTTGTTGAAGGGCAATGTCAAGAAAAACACGTGTCAATTCGGAGATCATGTTCGGTTTTCATCGTCACACGAGACACACGAACCGACAGACAAATAGCCAAGTCACGCATAGTGGAGAGTTTCGTTTCCTTTAATACGTAGTTGAAATATAAGTTTTAGAATCTGAATTGATAGGTTGATATTGCAAGCAATCACTATTTAATATATCCATAATATTTGCAACTGAAGTAAATGAAGGGTGATATCAAGGGGGGGGGGGAAGCTTTAAAGCACACCATAATGTGTAACGTGCCATGTTTTATGCCCGCCTTGACATCTTCCTTCAATTTCTTCAGTAGCAAATCAGTTATGTTATAAAATGGACATAGTAAATATATAATCTATTCATAAAATAACTCAAAATGTTTAGCAAGTTACTTATAACTAGAACACACGCATTAATAAAATAAAGTTACAAGATAAATTATTTTATAATATGGAAACAGAAAGTCTTGTTTTTAATTTAAAATAAAAAATAACATAAAAAATATTGAATATTTATCATATACAGTATTACCAACACAACGCATTTCGCCATCTTGTTTAAATGAATGTCCTGCATATTAATTTGTCTCATAAACAAAATCCTTTTTCTTCAGTTTCGTACTAATCTAATTGGAATGTACGCAAGTAATTGAATCTATCAATCTGGATTAACATCCTGTAGACCGCGTGCACTTGCGCAACAGATCTCAATCTAGCGCCGCACTGCGCATGAAGCGAGGCGGGAGATTTTTCAAACAACGTGTTCTATATTTTCTCCGTCACGACTTGTCATAAATCGTTCTGTTTATTCCACTGTCGGAATCTCGTAAAGTAATGAACGTTGCGTCAACGTCGCGGAGGTGGTGACGTAAGACTAAGATCCAGTGGTGGACAGGGAGACCGTGTGAACTATGGTCGGGGGGGGGGGGGGGCAAGATGTCAATATAAAAATCGGGATAGTGGGGGAGGCGTGAGGGTGCTTAATATTGTTTTCCGTTACCTGTTAATTATAGGGACCCCCCCACAAAAAGGAAAGTAGGTTAGTACGGTTTGGGGGAAGGGGGCGCGAAGCGCTGTGGGGGGGGGCTAGCTGACCATGGCAACGCGCTTCATGCTCCCCCCCACCGAGCTTTACCACCCCCTAACCCCACTAACCTACTTTCCTTTTCAGGGGGTACAAGTACCTGTTTTTTAATGCACATATATTGTCACTCTTTCTACCTCGGTTACACTAATTACTATACATTTAGACAAGCATCATGTAATTGCTTTATTGATCGTAGATTTTTAGAAGGATAATGATACGCTTGTTAGTAAAGTACACAAATAGTCGTGTCGACTTATTTTAATGTAAATAAATGTTTATTGTTAAAAAAATTGTAAATAAAACGGAAAATTCGTTCTGTAATATTCTTATTAGTTGTGATTTCTAAAATAAAATCGTGACTTCGTATGTCCCGATACAAAGTAATGGTACTCTTTCGGATGGTGTGTCCCAACTTTTCAACACTTGTTTTTATCACTAAAACATACGCTCCCAAAATCCTTTCCGTTACAGTGTTTAAAGTTGGGGCACACCATCCGAAAAAGTACCAAAGTAATCGGGACGAAGGACACAACACCTAAAATCGGTACAATTCTCTATTTTATCGGGAATATTTGAAACGAAGAATTGCTAAGTGCGACGATACAAATAATAACAACAAAGAAAAATAGTTGACTGTAATGTTTATGGTTGTACTGAGAGTTTGGGGCTTGTATCAACTCATATTTCCGTTGTTTATTACTTTTAATGTTGTGTACAGTACTGTAGCTAGGCCCTAGGGCCACGAAAAATATTCTTACAAATATTTTTTAAATTCTTTCGTGTTTGGTTTTCTGTTACAACCTTTTTGAACGTCTTTACTAGAACATATTGCATAATATTTTGTACCTACACATTGAACATTGGTTTCTAGGCAAAGTTGCTAGCGGGCAGGTTCCGACAGCTAAGAAAAGGCTTAATACTCTATAGCAATGCCGACACTAACTTTGTTTAGCTGCCAAGGTGATGAGGGGACAGCATGGCGGTGACGTGTAGGCTATGTCGGCAAGTCAGATGGAAACAGAAACTATTTGAGGTAGAACGAAGGAAAAACTGAAAAACCAAGATGCTGCCGGGAGTCGAACGGTGATTTATAGTTTTCTGGGACCACTTGGCCGGGAGAAGACTGACGCACGTTGCACTGTACGGCGGACACGTCACTACACGACTGAACTGTGTCGTTCGGGTAGACACACTGGCAAGTATTATGATCATAATAGAGGGGTGTGAGGGGGTGGTGCAGCTGATAACATTCGAGTTGAATAACAGATGCGCGCAATATGAATGACGAGTAAATACACATTAAAACAAACTAATACAAACGAATCGGCGCGAACAATATTGCTGAATTTTGTGAGTGTGTGAGCTTTGGGTGTAGGTTTTAAATGATCTTGCACCCATTGTTTCTGGGAATACATTATACATATTACATTATAATATTATAAATAATCATTAATATATTATAGATATGAATCTTTTAAGTTATTAGGATTTTTAAATTTTAATTCGAAAACATCAAAAATACAACTTTGTATGGTAGTCACTTGGTGAGGTAGAACAATATTACTTCAAAACATTAAAAAAAACACTTAAATACATGATTACTTACATTTTTCCAAAGAACTTTTAAAATTTATTAACGAAACATCCTCCAGAATGCAACCAGGGAATGCATTCCCCTCTGATATTGTTCGGTTTATAATTGAAAGATTTTCCCACGTTTGTCTACAGTTTATTTTGTAAATTTTCGTTTGTTATCCCCCATTTTCTTATAAATCCCCCGTTTGAAAACCAAATAATAAACCTCGTTGCCAAGTGATGAGCAAAAATAATAATATGAAACAAAATAAATTTTATTATTATCCACATTGGAAGTATCTTCAATAAAACAGGTAAACTCACGATTTCACACTTGATATTTTTGTCACTTAAAAAAAAAAATCGTATTTGGAGTCTACCCACTCAGTCACAGAACTGCTTTTCAGTGAGGGACAATAAAAATTAAAAGCCAACTAAGCCAACTCTGTAGGCGCACCACCATCGACGAGCGAACAATGACCAACTGGAGATTGGCATATTTAAGTATGAAACACCGATCAATCATGCTGGACACGATTTCATCCGCAGACAGGGCCAGAATCAACAAGGCTGATTCGGAAAATTCATAGAATTTATTATGTGCCTCGTTGCTAGGACGGCTCCAAAGTCACCGTTTACAAATTACTAAGCCAAGAACTAATGGACTTAAGTTAGAAAGCAGAAGTTTTAAAAACTTCTGACTGTAACGGGAATTTAACCCTGTACTTTGTGCATTAAAAGCAGAGACGCTAGCCACAAGATCAACAAGTCACACAATGTATTTATCTTGTTGCCTAGTAATGAGCGAAAATAATAATAAAAATTATTAAACAATTAAAAAACCATTATTAATATCCACATTGGAGTTTCACACTTATATTTTTATCACTTGATTGTTTATACTTGTTCTCTTGTTACCCTAAAAGGTGGTGAACACACATGGAATCACTTGTGCGTTACTATGCGCCGTGCGTAGCGGCCGGCTCATGTAGCATTGTGTTAACACCGCACTAATGGCGGACGTGAAGACAATCCTAATGTGTTGGACGTGGTGGCTTGGATAAGTTACCACCGGAGATGTGGCCATACAGTGCTACAGGCCGCTTTGTTTCTGCCAAACCATTTTTAGCTACGTAATTTTTACCTTATTTCTTATTTGTTCCGCAACACAAACATTAATTATATGTCACGGGGATGGCAGAAAAAAGCTTAGCTAAAAACACACTTGGTGACTGCCAACCTTGTAACAATAAATGTATTTAAAAGATACCAAGAAGAAATATTAACAACATTGTAACAATCATTAGCAAAACAATCACACTTGAAAAATAAGCACTTATAATATAAATGAATCGGTGAAAAGTTGATGGAATAAATTTTGTAATGTAAAAACGTGTGCTTTTACATTACAAAATTAATTTTAGTCACTTTCCACTGATTCATTACCGAGAAGTTTGCACATGTGGTCGAAACAGATAATAACCTTTCTATGTCTGTTTCAAGTGACATTTGTTTACATAACAGTAGTTGACGCATCGCTAAACAATGGTTTGGCAAAGTTATGGCGGCCTTTACCTCTGTATGGCTATTGGCCACTCTCTGGTAACTTACATATGAGCTCCCTCCAGTAGTTATTATACTCTAGCGCTCCGCAGCGGCAGTTCCCGGTACTTATTCCATATATCCTACACATGTAGAATATTAGGTTAGAAACTTTATTCACCTTGACAGCCACATTGTGCATGGATAACTCCAACTCCTGTAGGAAGGGTAGGTAGACTTTAGTAAGTGTGTACGTGTAATATAAATCCAACCAAATTCAAAAATTCGTTAAAAAAAAAAAAACGGCAGCCAAGTTCTCCTTCAAAAAGTCTTCGGCTGTGAATGCTGTGAGAAATAGAAGTTGCGACAAGCTTTTTATTCTTTCTCCCTAGTTTCGCTTTGAAAATAAGTAAGATCATTTCGCCTGTTGACGAGCGCCGCAACGATTTTTGTGGTAAAAAAGTAAAATTTTTAAACTCGAAAATCATAAAAAAATTCTTGGCCATTGAACCAAATTCAATGGCCAAGCCATTTTATGATTTCGAGTTTAAAAATTTTACTGTTTTACCACAAAAATCGTTGGCTTGGCGCTCGTCAACAGGCGAAATGATCTTACTTATTTTCAAAGCAAAACTAGGGGAGAAAGAATAAAAAAGCTTGGCTCAACTTTTATGTCTCACAGCATTCACAGCCAAAGACTTTTGAAGGAGAGCTTGGCTGCCGTTTTTTTTTTTTTTTTTTTTACAAATTTTTGTATTTGGTTGGATATGACATCTGTTTTGTTGTTCGTTTGTCGTTGTTTGTATCAAGGTGTGGAATGATGGACTCTGAATTATTAAATTTGTTAAGTTCAAAGTTGTTTTTTGACATTTTTTTGGCCCACGGTCCCCCCAAAGATACCCCTTGTGTTTTAAGCACTAGATATTTATAATGGTTGAGAGCATGTTTAATTTCAAGCTTGTACATATTACTACGCCTGAGTAATTACGCATTTTTGATTTTGATTTTGATTTTCCCCGGTCCCAATTGCCCGGTTTTGGTTATATGAGGTACATCTGAGTGTGGCCCAAGTTTCAAAGTTCTAAGATGAACCGATTTCTCAGTATAGCGTATGATTCATAAGAGTACGGAATTACCTACTTTTGATAATTTTGATTTTCTCCGGTACCCGTTACCCAATTTTGCTTTCCATATTCACAAGTGATAAAGAATTAGAGATATCAAAATGTATTCCACATTTGAAACATCTCAGTTGTAGCGTTTTCTTTGAATGATTCATTTCTTAAAGTTCAGATATGTTTTTTGTCATTTTTTGAGCCCATGGTTATCCCCAATTTAGCCCCTTGTGTTTTGGACGCTAGATATTTATGATGGTTAATTAAGAGCATGTTTAATTTCAAGTTTGTACTAATTACCACGCCTTAGTAAGTACGTGTTTTGTTTATTATCCAAAATTTGGATTTTCTCCTGTCCCTGTTACCCGATTTTGGTTTTGAAAGCAAACGTCATTGCGACTGAAGTACATCTAAGTGTGGTCCAGAGTTTCATAGTTCTAAGATTTACCGTTTTCTCTGTAGGCTAAATTAATCTCCGCGGAGAACTAGCTAGCCAGCCAGCCAGCCAGCCACCCACCCACCAGCCACCAGCCAGCCGAAAGGAATTTGACGATGTTGAGAGCCTTTTTTAACACAGAACGAGTTGTCGGATCGGGTTGATTTTTTTTTGGTATGTCATGGACCACATACCAGGTCATATACCGAGTTTCAAGATTTTAACTCTTTCGGGGCGGCGTGTGCAGATAGCTGAAAACCCCCAACTCTCGTAGCTGTTATAGGGCTGGAGTTCGTGTCGCCTAAGCAGTCGCATGCGCTTGTCTGCCGGGTGACGACTGTCGCCCTAGATATTCATTAAAGTAGATGAATAAAAGTATTGTTGATTTCACATGTCTGAAAATCAGCTAAGATTCTACGCTATGCCCTACTAACTGGGATACCTACGGCAGTGTAGGCTTATTTGTATTAATGCAATATTGTGTAAGCTTATTTTAGTGATGATAATACATTTGTTATAATACTGTATATTAAGATTGATTATACATTTTACTTGTGAAAAACTTTAAATTTATTATAAATTAACTTTTTTTTATTACTTCATTTATTTATTTATTTATCGTCTACCATATTCAGTCTTAAAAAACTGATTTACAACGGAGGACAACATTTTCGTCAGGATTTCTATTGAATGACATTTTGTACATCAGCTATGATTTAAGAATTGTCTGGACCGGCACCTCCACCAATAAAGAATGTAAATCCTGGACCGGCACCTCCACCATTCCCTCAAAAATATATATTTAAACCGCAAATCGGGTACCTTTCGGACTATTGGGTAGGCCCTCAAATACCCTACCCTACCCAAATATCTTTATTCACAACTCCATTAATTTTGATATTGGCTTTGCCGAGCAATGACCCTCAAACACCATTCCATGTGCAATAGCAACAGCAATTTTTATTGTCCTTTCGTTAAATTAAGGAATGTGTCAATTAACGTAAATAAAGTAATGAGTATTTCTCGTCTATCCAGGTGACACACGTGTAACATACATTATAGGCCTAAAGGTTATTTATCAATGAGCAATGAGCGTAATGTTTTTATTTTGAAGATTATCCATTTAAAATAGCAACATCATCTATAATTCTTCAAATTAATATTTGCGAAATCTAATATGGTAATTGAATTTATGGGTGATTTATTTTAGATTTCAATCGAATGGTTCAAATGGTCCAACATTTTGAAAACACTAACTACAAGGCCAAAGTTTTTTCATACGTAAATGTTTGGTCGATGTTTACATTCATCGAGTCATCAAACGTGGTTAATATTTAAAAATTAAATCTTGTACGAAGTTAAGATAAGATTTGTATTAATAAAATTCAAACCAGCTCTCAAAATGTTCAAACATACGAATTTGGTAATCATTAATTTCTTAATTGGACGAGCGTAGCGAGCGAAGCGAAGATTCCATTTCACTTCACTGGAGAAAAAACACCGGAATGTTTTTCTTTTTTTTTCTGTTTGTATTATTGTGTGTCTGTGAGCACGATTCCGGCTAAACCGATACTCCAATTGCAATGAAATTTTATGGAGGCCTTCGAAATCTCTGAACCAAGAACTGCCACGTTTTTGAGCGCAATCAAAAAATTATTTCTCATGAAAATCGCAATTTTACGATTTTTTTCAATTTTTTAAAAATGTCTTCGACTTTTAACACCTACATGCTTTATCCGATTTTAAAGATTTTTTCACAGAACCTTAATTTTATGAATTTAGGTATTCGTGTGAAATTTGAGCGCAATCGAAAAACTATTTCTCATAAAAATCGAAATTTTACATTTTCTTTTATTTTTTAAAACAACTCTTTGACTTATAACACCTTCATGCTTTATCCTATTGTAATGATTTTTTCACAGAACCTTAATTTTATGAATTAATATATTCGTGTAAAATTTGTGCGCAATCGAATAATTATTTCTTATGAAAATTTCAATATTATGTTTTTTTTCCTTTTTCAAAATTACGATTAATTAAAAAATTTAAATATATTATGATTTTTTCACAGAACAACAGAAAATCCACATAACACATGGCAGCTCAATGCACCAATTACGCTCATCCAACAACGCGGCGGGACTTAAGCGTTTTCCTAGTAAATTAACATTACACTCTCTAATGTAACAGTTAATCATAATTATTTAATAAATTATCTAAACATTAAAAAAACTTTCATTTCAAATTGTGGTGGCGTGGCGGGTGTCCAATCCAGGTTCTCTTAATATTTGTTACACAACAACAAATATGTCAAGATTCAATATTTTAAGGATAGACCTATCGTTCTTCCACCTAACCGGATTTCCCATAAAAGTTTATAAAACACATTGAAATAACAAAAAAATATATAACCTCCCAAACCATATTGAGCTTCATATTATGTAGCTTAATTAAATTGAGAATAATTATGGGTAATGAAAAAAAAATGATCCAGAATTGCTTTGAATTGTGGAGACCAACTCTGTGGACTGGACTTTGCTTGGAGCGCCCTCACTACAGGTTTCGCCCGAACACTTTGTCTCGGCATTCTCTGGCGGCCGCCTCGTCGTAGTAGTCTGGAGACTTTTCATTGACGCACTTCAAGAAGTCCTCTTCCATTAGGTCTATCTGTGAGGAGTCCGAAGGGTCTTCCGCCACCTGAGACATTTCATATATGTTAATTTATGTTTTTGTTTTATTTATTTAATTCTTTAATTCACGCCATGTTCTGCTATAAAAATTGATTGTTATGTGATATGATAAGTTATATTGTTTCTTGGTGACTAAAACTATGATGTCGCCTAATGTATAAGTAGCCCCCCCCCCCCCCCCCGGGCCATCAAATTCCAACTCGCAACCTTCTCGTGGTTTGGTCCGTGATTAGGGGAGTTTTTTCTCCCTGAAACTAATGGCGAGCTCTGGGTCGTCGTCGGGGAACTTTCCCCTTCCCTTTGACTACCTCCCGACGGCGACGACAATGACAACACGGACGGATGATGACACAGACGGAGACGACCACAACGTGGGGGAACCCCTGCCTTCCTCATACGCTTGTGGCTGGTTCTGACCAGCACAGGCCTGTCCACCCCTTGTCCCTCCGCGTAGCCCCTTACGTCCCTCCCTTCGTCTCGATTAGCCAAGTTGCATAAATATGAGACGTTTAGAAATATCCAATTCCAATCCTATTAGCGCGTTCCCAAAGAAGTTCCCTGTAAAGGAACCAGTTGTTCCCTAAGTAAGTGTATTGCTCACTTGTGTAGAAGCAGTCAACAGGGCAGCCAAGATGACGAAGACAACAGCTAGAACTTTCATCTCGAGTCTGGTGTGGTAGGACTACGCGTTTTCCTATAATAGTACAGTCTGTCTGTGCCCACAAAATTATCTTCTGTATAGTTTGACTCATTAAATTTATTTTGCAGAGCAAACACAGCTTGCCTTATGGGAATCAACATCTAATTTATTACTCTTGTTAACTTAAAAAAAAAAATAAAAAAAAAAAAAAAATAAAAAAAAAATAATTTAGAGTCTACCACCTCAGTTATATAACTGATTTTCAGTGTGGGACTTTAAATCAAAGCGACCAAGCCAACCCTGCAGGCCCCTACGCAATCGACGAGTGAGCGATAACCAACCAAAGATCGATATTTTTAATAGGAAATATAGCAATCAGTGGTATTTATTATGTGCTTCGTTGCTAGGACGGCTCCAAAGTCACCGTTTACAAACTCCTAAGACAAGAACTGATGGACTTGAGTCCAAATCAGAAGTTAAAAAACTTCTGACTTTAACGGGAATCGAACCCTAGACCTTCTGCATTGGAAGCAGATACGCTTACCTCAAGACCAACGAGCCACACTAAATTTCTGATGAATTCATAATTTATGTGGGGGTAATTGATTTTGTGGTAATCCTGAGCATTAATAATTTGAATGATTGATTAATAACCTAATTCCGGTATTATATTTGTCTCGCAAATATTTCCAATGATGTCATTAATATGTGTTTGCTTGTCAGTGTTTACAAAATTTTTTTATTTCTTTATTTATTTATTTATTTATTTAACGTCTATCCTATTCAGTTAAAAAAACTGATTTACAAAGGAGGACAACTAAATAAATCTAATTACATAGATGCAGAAACAACAATAAATTACATTTTCGTAAATATTTGAAATAGTAGCATTACAACCAACATGCATTTAACACAAGAATTTTGGTAACAAATTGAATGATATTATATGCATTTAATGAATGAATCAAATATAAAAAAGGGTGGAGAATGAAAAGAAAAGAAAAGAAAAGAAAAGAAAAGAAAAGAAAAAAAAAAAAAAACATTAAAAAACTTTAAAAAAAGAAAAAAGAAGAAAAAATAAAACTGATTTATTAGACGATCCCACTTAAACGAATATGAGGTTTGCCAAAAATCAGGAACAGCAAATCAGGGAGTATAATCAAACTTTCGGGGAAAGAAACCCACCGAACGCGAAATCTTTATTTTTGGGGTTCAATTTTCATTTTTGTGTTCAAATCTTTGATCATATATATAATATATCAGTTTATATAATTATTTAAAAATTTTCATGTCAAACTGATCACAGGAATGATACAGGACACCTAAATCAAGTTGCAAGCTCCATCAGTGGGCGGCAACCAGAAAATCTAGGCAGAAAAATAAGTTGAAAATACATTGTTTATATCATAATCAAAGCAATAATGAACAAACAAAGAGAAACCCAAAATCAATTTAAAAGAGCTTATGAAGGTAAATTAAACATTACACAAACACACAGACCAATAACTTACAAATAAATAGTAAAAATCATTTTTTTGCTCTTTGATTCATTAATTGCTTCAATTTTACTTTTAAATTGTACAATTCCTAGATCAGTAAACTGGCTTCTAATATCATAAGAAATTGAATTCCAATAGGATGCGCTCTGTACATAAATGACTTTCTAAATGCTTCAGAATTTAATCTAGGAACTTCCATGAGTTTTTTAAAGTAGAATTTCTATCACGATCAACAATTTTAAAAATATTGGGTAGAATACCTAAAAACATACCTTTCAATACTTTGTATGTATTTACCAGCACGCTATACTTCATCCTCTCCTCATCGTGAAAACAATCAGACTGCAAATCTTGGTTCAAGGGAAATGAATCAAAAAGATGGTCAATTCTCTTCGGGAGTACAACATACTCAGTAGAAGGTCTTACTGCCCAAACCACTAAGCAATAATCAATAAAGAGTGAATATAGGAATCTACAAATAACCTAACGTTCTCTCGGTTACAAAAACCCCTTCATTCTACTTATAATTCCAATTGCTGATGATACTTTATTACACACATATTCATAATGTTTCTTAAATTTAAATTACAATTTTAAGAAAACTCCAAGATATTTAAATTCATACACTCTAGAAATTAACTTACCATTACAATTTAACGTCAAATGATTATCATTCATGCTTCTATCATTAGCCTTATGAAAAATCATAAAATTTGTTTTGCTATAATTAATATTAAGTTCCTGAGTTTTAAACCAATCATCCATCCTCTTAGAACTTCTTTAAGACGTCTTACGATCTCTTCGACATCCACACCTTCTAAATAAAAGACCAAGTCATCAGCAAAATAAGATATAATTGATGCCTCCCATTATAGTTTGATATATCATCTTATAAAAGAAATAAATAACAGGGGTCCTAATATTGATCCTTGGGTACTCCCCAAAATATATTGAATACTTTTGAACTATATTTTGCAAGATTTATAAACATTTTTCTATTTAAAAAAAAAATCCGCCAAAATTGATAACAAATAAGGACTTACGTTGAACCTGTTTTTAATTTTATTAAAAGAGGTAAAAAAGGTACTGAATCAAATGCTTTCCTAAGATCAACAAAGACAGCTCCACCTTACCATTACGTTTATCAATCCCTTTATAGATAAATCTGTAAATGCTAGAAGGGCACTTTGCGTGACCTAGCTTTCCTGAAACCATGCTGGTTTGCACTTAAAACCCTTTAGATGCATCCACTTCATGTAATAACCTCTTGTGAAAATATTTTTCAATAATTTTCCCTACAATTGGAAGAGTTGATATAGGTCGATAAGAAAAATTTCCCATCACTCTTTTTACCTTTACCCTTATAAATAGGCGTTACCCTTCCAAATTTCAGCTGTGTTTGGGAAATCACCTACAAGAAAAAATGGGAAATTAGATACGCTAATAATCCGACTATTGATGCGCATTTCTTAAATACTATGCATGGAATCTCTTGAATTGTTGCAGAGCTTCTAATTTTAAATTGAATTGATTGTATAATAATCCCCTACGCAAATAAAATTTTTCTCCCTGCATGAGTATCATTCGTTATATCAGTATATAAAAATGAAGCCTGACAATGTTTCTGGACACATTAATTATGTGTTTACGTGAAGTGTTTTAAAAATTTAAATTAAGTTAAATTCTTAAATTTAAAATAAATAAAATCATCATTTAGTGACATTAAAACCTCTGGGTTGCCTCAGGGCTCCGTTTTGGGCCATTGCTATTCAATGCTAGAATTGCCTAATTGTGTTTCTTCCAGCATGTCACAATATGCGGCGATTGTACTTTGTATCGCCTGATAGTAAAATTTAGGTGATGTGACGGCTCTTCAGATGAAAATTTCAATGAATTTAATGCAGTCCAAGGGTTTAACCTTTATTTTTATTTTACATTTTTAAAATCAATTTTTCAACTATCATTACCACCATAAAAATTTTAATTAATTTTACTAAAATCATAGTCTGGAAAATCGACTAAATCTCCAGCTTGAGACGAACTCCGACGTGGACTGTGAGCAACCCCCTCGACTTATGGGAATCCCAGCCTCGGCCTTACAGTCTCGAAGACCTTGTCGGGATGGGCTGAACGGGATGAATTCATCATCCGTAATTTTAACGTTGTTCTGAGCTTTCTAAATTTTCTTGCCAATTGGGGCACCTTCAGAGCAAAAATAAATACACAATTTTACCCTTTGGAGGAACATTAATTGACCAGAATTGGGCCACCAAAAAACATTGCTCACAAAAATGTTTTTCCAAAAAAAAAGCAAAAAATTCAATACCAATTTAAAGGGAAAAACAACACCTTGTATGCTATTCCCAAAATTTTCGTCCCTTTAAATGAGTTTCTGTAGTTTTTAAAGGGGGGAAATTTTGACTATATTTTGTTCATGTTTGGTGGAAAAATTTATAATAAATTTGTTTGATTGATAAAAATGGGTTAAGCAACAAACAACAAAAACCCTTGATAAGAAAAATATTACTTTATCATTCGTAGGTTCAATTTTTGAGAGAGTATTTTAGGAAATAAGATAGGGGGAGTGCGCGAAAATGCCTTTTAAGGGGAAAAAACCCAACATTGTAAATCCTTTAATTGGTTTTTTTTTGTTGCTCAAAAAAATCCAAAAAGCATCCAAATTTAAAATTTAAAAATAGAATTTTGTTTTGACGAAAAATTTCCTCGTGAACAAGTATTTTTAAATTTTTTGGTAGGTTTAATTCGAAAAATTTAATTAATTGAATGCATAGTATAATAACCTTTCCCATCATTTTATTTGAGTATCTTTCTGCATGACACAGTTTTAAAATTCATGCAACTACACAAACAAAATTCCCCCTTTCCCTAATACCTCCCCCCCCCACCCTTTAAAATTTTGCAAAGTTCTTTTAAATACGACAAAACCGGTAAATTTCGCTAGTTTTTTAAAATTGGCGAAGGGCTTTTTTATCACCTTGGGGAGAGGCAGCCACAAACGCCAAACTGACAAGACAAGTTAAACTTTCATGTTTTTTCGTCTACGCGTACGGTTCCTATGATAAATAGAACAAGTCTGTGCCCATGTATTCTGTAAGTTATTAGACTCAGGAACTAATTTAATAACTATTGCAGAGCAAACTCGGCTTTTCCTTACCAAAGGGAACTGACATGTAGTATTTTACCGTTTTTAATTTTTCTGGTGAAATCATAATTTATGTGGGTTTGCTTTTGAGTGTTTTGTTAGTATTTGGTGCTCATGACATATTGATAACTATTATATCAACCTAAGACCGGTAATAAGATATTTGTCCCTTAAATAGCTCAGTATATAATAATGTGTGTTTGCCTATTGGTGTTTAAAAATTTACTGAATTTATTGCGTAATAACTGTTCAACAATTTGTATTGAATCATGCACAAGTATCATTGTTTTATCGGAATATAAATATCAATCTGGACAATGTTTCTGGACACATTAGTTAGGTGTGATTTGAGGTGTTTAAAAGTTTTTATTTATTCTTCTTCCTTTAGTGACGTACCTCTGGCGTACCTTAGGGCTCCGTTCTTGTACCATTGCTGTTCATTAAACGAGGGAGCGGAGCGACTGAGTGTCTCCATTCAACTCAAACGGCTCTCATTCTGTGATTCTGTCTGTCTGTACGTCGAAAATCAGCCGAACCGCTGAACAGATTGCGCTGAAATTTTTAAACAGACATCCGCACGAGTTTTCTGAGAACTGTTAACAAATCAGCTAGATCCATTACGATTTAATCCCTGATTTTTTTAAATATCGATACCATTTGTTTAGTAGCAGCTAGCGGGACGAGTCTCTACGTGTCTGCCATGGCATAGTGGTAAGCATAGAGCCTACCGCACGGAGGGTTGGGGTTCGATTCCCGTTAGTTTTGAACTTTTTATATTTTTACACCTACATATTATTTTTGAGGGACGTGAATGGGAAATAAAAATTAGGTGATTTTGTTTTATCTTGGAAATTTGTTAATGTTTCACTCTAATACGTTTTGAACCGATTCGCAAATTAAATGTTCAATTAAAACTAGGAAAACGCCAAAGTCAATGTCAAACGAGTGTGTGAGCCAAGTGTTACCTTGAAAAAGAAAAAAAAACTTAAGAGTACCTGGAACATCGCCTTTTCTCCCATATACCTAAGGCTGGATCTAGCCCAGTAATGGGGAATGATACGGGTACTATACACATGTTTCACTCACTCGTTTAACAACGACTTTGGCGTTTTCCCTAGTTTAATTAAGATAATACTTGATCTGCCTCATTTTGTTTCTTCTTGCTGGTCACAATAGAGTAGATCTTTATTTACTTAAGACTAATACATGGTACAAGTATACACCTCTTCGTGAAGAGGGAGTGAATAGTTTCCTAAGGCTAAAACATGGTAAAAAATGAATAATAAAATAGAATGCATATTTCATGTGAATCAAGTTATATGTATATTACTAGTATGGTATACTATATTGAGAATTGAAGTTGTTTGAATAGATTAATTGAGTATTGAAATGAAAAAATGAAATGAGTAATTGGTTTGATATGATACAATACGATGTTATTTAGGATGAATAATAATATAAAACACTAGCATTTGATATGATATAATGATTATGAAATGGAATTAGTATTGTATTTAATATATACGTGTAGTAGTACGAATCTATAAGGGGCAGTTTGTAGTGGACATGGAAATTTAAAATTTACTAAATATAAAATGGAATAATCAAATAAAATGTGTATTTTATGTTAATCAAGTTATATGTATTATTAGTATAGTATACTAGTATTGAGAATAGAAGTTGTTTGAATTGATTAATTCAATAATGAAATGAAAAAATGAAATGAGTTATCGATATGATATAATATAATGCGATGTTCATTAGGATGTGTAATAATATAAAACGCTAGCATATGGTATGGTATGATATGATTAAGTATTATTGTTTTTATGTTTAATAGGGATTAGTTTTGAATTTAAAATATACGTGTAGGGCCTATAGTAGCGGATCTATAAGGGAAAGTTTTGTAGTGGAGAACAAGGTAAAATTATAATTTACTAAATATAAAATAAATAATCAAATAGAATGAGAATTTCAATGAGAATCAAGTATATGTTATGGCCTAGTACTAGTATGGTATACTAGTACCGGTATTGAGAATTGAAGTTATTTGAATTGAATAATTGAGTATTGAAATGAAAAAAATGAAATGAGTAATAGGTAGCCTATCCTATGATATAATGATTATATGAAAGTTATTATTATTGAATTTAAAATATATGTGTAGGGCCTAGCCTATAGTACGGATCTATAAGGGACAGTTTGTAGGGAGGACAAGGGTTAATCTGTTAGGAATTCATTTAGTGAGTAAAATGCTCTTTCTACTAGAAATGCTTTTAATTTGCTAATAAATGTAGTATGATTTTTTGATGTCTCTGATGTGTTTTTGGCAGTTTATTGTATATGGAGAGGCAGGCGTATATAGGTCCTTTGGAATATTGCGAGGTTTTATGATGGGGGACATGGATGTTAGAAATTGCACGGGTGTTATAAGTATGGATGGATGAGATTTTAGGAAGTATTCTGAATGTGTACGTACAAAATAGCGGCAATTTGTATAAGGGTACTTACAGGGTAAGAATGTTTAATTTGGTGAAGATTTTACGGCAGGATCTCCTGCCATGAGGATCCTGTGATGATGCGTATAGCTCGTTTTTGGAGTAAAAAGACACGATTACTTGTGGTGATATACCCCAGAATAGAAGCCCGTATGAGATGTGCGAGTGGATGTGGGCATGATATATTAATTTCAATATGTGGCTGCTAACACATTGGCTTCATCCTCCTGAGCATAAAACACCCACTATTATTTTGGAGGCATACTCTTTCGATATGAGCAGACCAATCAAGGGTTCTCCGAGAGTGTAATGCCAAGAAATTTCACGTTGTCAGCTCTCATAATGTTTTTGCCATCAATGCGAATTAGGGGACTACTCTGAGGGGGGCTAGAGGTGGAGTGGAAGTTAAGGTACACAGTTTTGGTTGGTTGAAGGGAGAGAAGGTTATTTTTACAGTATTCCGACATTGCGTTTGCTTGGACATTTGAGTTATGTATGAGTTCTGCAAGCCCATCTCTGGTTGCAGTTAAGAGGTGACTTGAGTCATCTACAAATTGCGTCAGTATGCCTACGTCAAATGTGTTGGGCATGTCGTTTACATAAAGTAAGAAGAATGGGGGCCCTAGGACCGTTTCTTTGGGGGCACACCACAGACAAGGTTTAAGGGGTCGGAGTGAAATTTAGTAATTGTATCATTTTCATCGATATTATCAAGTTCTACTACCTGGAAACGGTCTGATAGAAATGATGCAATCCATCTATTGGCTATACCTCTGATACCTAGAGATTCCAGTTTTGAGAGAAGTATACTATGGTCATTGTATCAAACGCCTTACTCAAGTCGTAGAATATTCCAATAGCCAGGTCGCCATGATCGAGTGCCTTGTATAGTGCAGATAGAATGAGAAGATGGCAGTTATGGTTGATTTGCCCTTTTGGAAACCGTGTTGATTGCTTGCAAGAATATTGTGTTTTTAAAAGGAAGGATGACAGACGGGAGTACATGATTTTTTCGAAACTTTAGAGAAAGAGGAGGTTAAAGGAAATTGGCCTATAATTGTTAGGATCTCGGTTGTTACCTTTGTGCTTATATATGGGTATTACTTTGGCCTCTTTGAGCTTGGAGGGGAAGGTCCCTGTGCAAAAGGAGGAATTGATGATAAATGCTAGTGGGTGAGATATAATACTTCCACATTTTGCAAAGAACAAGATCCAGGAACATTGTCTAAGCCTGCAAATGTTTGTTATTCATGTTTTGATGATATCGGCTACTTCATGATGGGTGGTTGGATGGAGAAAAATTGAGTTAATTTCCCTGCTTATTCTCGATGACACCATGAATGAGGTGATTGGTTTGTGTCTGAGGTCGACTGTTTATACCAGCATTGATAAAGAACTCATTTAGATGATTTGATATTACTTTTGGGTCAGAGTTTGGAATTCCGCTAATGTTGATCGTAAGTTGATTTTTAGGACTAGGGGCCTTAGTTTGAGCATTGATAATCTGCCATGTAGCTTTCGATATGTTATTTGCAGAAGATATAACCTGATCGTGATGTAGTCGTTTAGCTTGTCTGATGTTAAGTGCATGACCTTTTTTTAATGTACGATACTCATGTTTAAGTTGATGGTCCGTTGGTAATGTTTTGCAATGGTAGTGTAATTGTCGCAGTTGTTGGCCCTCTGCTTTATGGCTGTTTGATAACCACGAACTAGGGTTTTTTTGCTTTTGCCCTTTGCCTAACCAAGGGGAATGCTGTGTTAAAATAATGTAAGAAGATCATTAAGAATTGGTTGAACATCTGGTTGTATCGGTCATAGTCAGCAAGTTAGACCATTCTTCACTACTAAGTAAATTTATAAAGTGATTTGTATTGCGTTTGCTAAATATTCTAGAGGAACCCCAGTGGGAGAGGCATTTATGGCGAATTGAGTTGCATGGTTATGGCACAATGGTCTGAGATGTGTGGGTGAAGGGTATTTGTTTTGTAAAGGAAGGGTCTAGAGAGGTTATGATGTTGTCGATAAGTGACTGACTTGACCCAAGTGTACGGGTGGGTGTTAGAATTGTTTCGTGTAAGTTAAATGAGTGTATAAGATCAAGGAATAGGTCGCGGGCTCGTGATTTGGAAAGAAGATCACTATTAAAGTCGCCGCATAGGGCTATTTTTTGCCTTAGGGAATCGTTTTGTGACGTTTATTAAGGGTCTCTTCTAGTTTATCTAAGAATATTGAGAGTTTGGCCTAATGGAGATCTATATATGGACAGTATGGTGATGCGGCAGTATGGTAGATGCCAAAGGCAACCAGTACATTCAAAATCCAATTCAGAGCAGATTGACTCTAGGCCTAGTATTGGCTCTATGTTTAGGTGTGTACTATCCATACGAATGAACTTTGCATCGTTCCATAGTAAATTTAGGTGATGTGTGATGGCTCTTTAGATGAATTTTAATACCATTCTTCAATGGTATGAGGTGAATAAAATATCATTGAACGGAAAGAAGAGCCATCTTTTGAGAGAACTCGTCTAACTTTCTTTTCATGGTCGTCACACCTTATTCTGCCAGGCTATTACGGCATGGCAAAATTAAAAGCTTTTCGCCTTGAACATAACATAAGATTTAAAATGGAACTATCATGTGCAAGTGTTCTAAGCTCCTTGGTTTCATTTCAAGAAATTTAAATGGTGTCAAGTTTGAAGTACGTAGAAAAGTATACATTGCATTAGTTAGGACTTCCCTGCTGTATGGTATTCCTGCATGGCACCCTACATACAGACAGAACATTTCATCCATCGAGGCAATTCAAAACCGAGTCATTAAAATGATTCTGGCTAAAACTTATTAATCCGGTCTTAATTCTTCAAGTAGAAGATCAGCTTGCAAGCTACCATCTATTGAAGATCACATAGAAGAATTGGATGTACTGTTTCTAAGACAGTGCTTAGTGGGCGATGTTAATCTTGACATTAAGCATATCCTCAAATGTAGGCTGTATTAGTGTAGTAGTGTATGCAAATGTCGCTATTGATGCTCCGCAAGCAAGAAATGAAGCTGACAGGATGTCGTTTTATCCTCTGCCCCGACTGTTCCTCTTT
>JAMZAV010004743.1:0-49840 GCA_024449915.1 Sweltsa coloradensis | reverse complement strand
GCGCCTAATGGCCAGCGGGTTCGAGTTGGATTTGAAGGCCCTGTATCACTTGACTTGTCAATACAACGAAGAAGTACTTTCTATATACATGAGGCATTTTTTTTTATTGTAATTACTTGACTTGTCAATACAACGAAGAAGTACTTTATTGGATGAGCGTAGCGAGCGAAGCGAAGATTCCATTTCACTACACTGGAGAAAAAAATCCGGAATGTTTTTTTTTTTTTTTTCTTTCTGTATTTTTGTCTGTCTGTTAACACGATTCCGGCTAAACCGATACTCCGATTGCGATGAAATTTTATGGAGGCCTTTGAAATCTCTGAACTTAGAACTGCCACGTTTTTGAGCGCAATCGAAAAATTATTTCTCATGAAAATGGCAATTTTAGAATTTTTTTCGATTTTTTTAAAATTTCTTTTATTTATAACACCTACATGCTTTATCCGATTATAATGATTTTTTCACAGAACCATAATTTTATGAATTAAGATATTCGTGTGAAATTTGAGCGCAATCAAATAATTATTTCTTATGAAAATCGCAATTTTACGATTTTTGTATTTTTTTTAAATTTCGATTAACTAAAAAAATTAAAAATTTAAGTTTATTTTTTATTTAATATAAATTAATTTAAAAAAAATCTTCAACAGTAATGATTTTTTCACAGAACAACAGAAAATCCGCATAACACATGGCAGCTCAATACACCAATTACGCTCATCCAACAACGCGGCGGGACTTAAGCGTTTTCCTAGTATACATAAGGCATGTTTATTCATTATAATCACTTGACTTGCCAATACAACAAAGAAGTACTTTCTATACATAAATCGTCTCGATAAGCCAAAGTGCATAAATATGAGACGTTAAGCAATATCCAATTCATCATCAATCTATACATAAGGTATGTTTATTATTGTATATCCTTGTTTAGGGCACCGTCTGCGGCAACCCGCCTTTAACCAACTTCATGCTGACCGAGGTGCCTTACTACCTGCCGCTTCTGGACTTTGCTTCTACACTGGGAGTGACTAACGCGACCTTGTCGGCCACTCACGGTGCATTATCATCGTCTTGTATTAAGGTTGCGGCCGAGGTGAAGAAAGACCCCTTGTGCGGCCCCATCAGCTATCCAGTGTTTGGCTTCCCGAACCTGCCTGCAAGTTCTGGCATCTCAACTGTCGCCCCCACCACCATCGGGATACCGGGCATCACCACCATCGGGATACCGGGCGTCACAGTACCGACGGTACCGACGGTACCGACGCTACCTTCCTGCGTCTAGCAACAGCTCAGAGAGCTCTCGCCTCCCCATACCTGGAACGACCGGTTGGCTGCACTACCCTCACGGTTATCCTCAAATATCCCACACATTGTGTTACTAGCACTTTCATCATTCCGGGGAAACTAAATATCAAGCCATCGCTCTCAGTAATACAGTATTAACAAACACAGCACTCGAGGTAGGGTTTCATGGTTGACAACAGTCTAAATCCACATATTGTGCCAATGAGCTAGGTTGGTAGTCTTAAAAATTGTTCTGGAGATCGGGTTGGAATATCCGTTCACTAAAACTGAAGCCATGTTTCAATTAAAAATAGTTGAATTAAGATGTTAATAATCATTTAAGTAGGGTGATAACTGATAAGTATATTATTTATATTGAGTTTATTATTTGTCACATAAGCAGCAACAATAATATTGGATATTAAAATAACACAAATAGTTATTTTATTTCCAAAAGTGCCAAAGTTATTGGTGAACATCTGAGTCGAACGTGAAACATCATGGTTCGGTGTTAAACATGGTTCCTGGCCTACTCTGCATCTTCATAGCTAATGGTTTGAAATTGTGTTTTCCCTGCTTGATCGTACATTTATAGAATTATTCAGTATTTTACCTAACAGCGTTTGTCTTTCGTCCCATCCGAAAGTGAGTGTTAATCTATGTTACGTCATTTACATTGGATGTTATAAATAAAGTGTGTTTCAGCAATATATTACGGTGTTTCATTTGTGCAAAACTCATACTTTCGTTCCTAAAGTAGTGAGTTTTAAACTGTAAAGGAAGGATTGCAATTTCTTATTATGGACCTACATCAAGAACGGGTCTTTCTTTACCCACTCCACCCCTTAACTACCAATAGCACAGCACAACAATTACAAATGTTATTAGTTCAGAGTCTTCACTAGTCAATTATTACCTTGGCAATTAAACAAAACCTCTTAAATTCAAATGTACAACGCTCTGGAGAAAAATTGAGTCAACATTCATGAATTCTAAAATGCACAAGACACAGATATTTTTATGCAGAAGAACATACAACAAACAGAATTGATATATGTAATAACCCCTACTATACACCATGGTCAACGCGACGGGAGAAATCTTTTCTTGTTTCCCGTTACGTCGACTTTATGCGTAACCATGGTGCATAGTAGGGTTTATTACGTACACCAATTCCGTTTGTTGTATGTTCTTCTGCATAAAAATATATAGGTTTTGTGCATTTAAGAATTCTCGTATGTGGTTTCAATTTTTCTCTAGAGCGTTTGTACATCTTAATTCGAGTGCTCTCGAGCGCGCCGTGTACATGTCTGTCTCGTGAACACTCTTCAACCAGTGAACTTAAAGAGTCCTTCACTAGAAAATTGTGACCTTGGCACGCCCGTAAGCACTCAAATTGAGAAAGATTGAATGAGAATTCTAAAATGCACAATAAGACACAGATATTTTTATGTAGAAGAACATACAACAAACAGAATCGCTTTTTGTAATAAACCCTATTATACACCATGGTTAAGCGTAAAGTCGACGTGGCAGGAGCAACCTCTTCTTGTTCCCGTTGCGTCGACTTTATGCGTAACCATGGTGAATGGTCGGGTTTACTACATAATACATCAATTCTGTTTGTTGTATGTTCTTCTGCATAAAAATATTATCTGTGTCTTGTGCGTTTAGTTTTAGAATTCTCGTATGTCGTTTCAATTTTTCCCCAGAGCGTTGTACATCTAAATTTGAGTGCTTTCGAGCGTGCCGTGTACTCATTTGTCTCGTGAACACACTTAAAGGGAACTTCACATGCCAAACTCAAAATTATATTTCATTTAGGCCGACTACATATGAATTTAGAAAGTAACAGAAAAATTATTGGGTTCATCATGACCCGAAAAAAACTTTTTAATTTTCAAACCAGGTCTCCTCGGCAAAAAATCCCACGTTATAAATAATATTAGACAAACTTTATGCCCTTGACCTTGGAGGATTTTGATCCTAACAAATATTGGCCATTATTGACGTACTTCTCTAGTCTCTTCTGTACAATATCTTATAAAATTTGTATGGTAATTTTGGCAATTGGTACAGTCGAAATGCTTAGGTTTGGAATGCATATTTTTGCGTTTTTGAGTGTTTTGTTCACAGTATCAAGATTTGAAACGGTCATTTGAGTGAAGTATTATGCAAAAGGTTATGTGATTAGACGAGTGAGCGCAGCAAATCGAAGTCTTTATAACGCTACTCGATCGGACCTTCTCGTGACTGTGTCCAATGTCTGTATGTATGTCCGGTCCCATACGGCCGAACGACCAAATAGATTGAGCTGAAATTTTAAACAGACATATGTGACCAGGTAACTGAGAACTGCTAACAAAATGAGCACAATCCATTTCGATTTAAACCTACAAGAAATAATAAACTGAAAAATAGGCCTTTCACGTGTAGGAATTCTTCTAACGACAATGGTTTTTGTTTTGGAAAAATCATTGCTTCTTAGATGTTACTCGGTTGCAATCGAGGCAGTGGAAAAATATTTGTAATGCAGGTTTGCAGTGACAAACTAGGTCTATCAAAACTTGCATGTTCAAGGTACCCCCAAATTCCACTGGGAGATTGAGTAAACCTTGCAAACTTTACTCGTATTTTATACTGGCTTTGTTTTCCATAGTATTGTCACAGTTGATGTAGAACCAGGGGATTGAACCCAGGTCTCCCATATTCCGGGTATAAGGGCCCCTTAGCCAACTAGACTAGGGAAACGCCAAAGTCGTAGATAGACGAGTGAGTGAGCCATTTTTTGAATACCCGGTATCATTCCCCATACTGGGCTAGATCCAGCCTTAGGTATAGGGGAGGAAAGGGGATGTTCCCGGGGACTCAACACATGGGTCACTCACTCGTCTATCAACGACTTTGTCGTTTCCCTAGTTAAAAATAATATTTGGGGGTGGGTGTAATAGCCCCTGAAGGGAAACCGCAACTGAAATTCTTGAAAACATTGCTATCGACATTTTATTAAATTAAATTTGCTTATTATTTGAAGATAGATTCTTTGTAAACTAGTTCAAGGCTGAGTGTCATGGCCAAAACACACTCCACGGTGTATTATATTATATGCTTCTGGTCATATACAAATTGTTACGTACGATTAAAATATGTCAATACCCCGAGAATCTTCTGCTCTTTCTCGTGAACAATGTGTAGTGTGAACAATGTTTTTGCATACAAAATATATTTTGTTTTACTAGGGAAACGCCAAAGTCGTTAATAGACGAGTGAGTGACCCATGTGCTGAGTACCCGGGAACATCCCCTTTCCTCCCCTATACCTAAGGCTGGATCTAGCCCAGTATGGGGAATGATATCGGGTATTCAACACATGGCTAACTCACTCATCTATCAACGACTTTGGCGTTTCCCTAGTCTAGTTGGCTAAGGCGCGAAAGTAGGAGATGCCATGGGGGTGTCACTTCTAGGTGAAGAGGGTAGTACTTCACTGTCTACTGTTCATGAGTAGTAGGGGATGAAGTGGTGGTGTCGCTTTGTGGTGACGAGGGCTGAAGTGCAACAGTGCCTACGTCTTGTGAGGATAGGAAGGGGCCAGGTGTGGTTGTTTGCCCTATTGTAGAGAGTGGTAGGATACCCTTGTCCTTCGCAGCATTGGTGAAGGGGAGCGCCAAAGGGGTGTATGGGAAGTGGTAGCACTGACGTACCATTCATTACCTCTTAAGTTTAAAGGAGTGAAAGCATTGCTGTACAATTCGCTCTTGGGTTCAAAGGGGGTGGCAATGCCGTCTCGATATCACTTGGGTTTAAGGGAGGAGGAACCAGGGGTGGTGTCACAGTCCTATGTGTAAGTGCATAGTTATGCCATGGACATAATTCTCAGTAGTTATACTGATTGTGATTTATTTGTTGTAATGTGATGGCAAGAGGCGAGGTCTACATAGCAGATGTGACTATGTTTTTCTCAGTGTCAGTAGTATGCCTATGTATTATGCTGAGCTAGTAATTGTCGTTCAAAGCCTTGTGAGTGAGGCACAGGCATGTAAATGAACCTTGAGTCTTCTAATGGGTCTGCAATTAATTAATTGTTTGATTTTGTGGATGCGGCAAAAGTTGCACATTCAAGTTTTATGTAAACAAAATGGACGTTGGTTCTTACCTGACTCTGGTGACGGTGAGCATGGCTGTATTTAAGAAACAAGTTATGTTGTTTAGTAATTTATAAATTATATTGTTTATTATATAAATTAGTAATGTTTTATATCATTTTAATTTTTTTTGTTAAATCATTCAGAATTGCAGTAAATGTAATCTAGTTATTTGTTTCAAGAAACTTTGCTTGATTGTTAATTATAAATTCATTGTTTTGGTCTGTGAATTGAGATTATAAAATATTCTTGCTGATTACGAGTTATGCTCGCGAGCCGAGTCACGGCGGTAATGCGGTAATGTTAGATAATAATGCGTCAGCTGTTTGTTGTTCCGAACGTCCTTATACTAGGATTTTCAGCTTAGGGGTCCTGGTATGTTGATTTCACTGGTTCTTTGGAGAGGATGTGATGGCGTCGAATGAAGTGAATTTTTACCAAGACAGAAGAGATCTTTCGGCTAAGACAAAGGAAGACGGGTATCTACTAGTTGCGTTTGTCAAGGTGATAATATAAATCTGAATTAGGAGCCCGACACTGAATGCATATGACCAGTTTATCCACCTATAACATCGTATACTTGATGGGTTTCAACAATATTTGATGGAAACGAGCGTCGTCACTTGCTAAGAAGAGTCACATTGCGCTGCGGAACAGGGAATTGAATCGAGAGGAACGAGTTAATCAACACACAGGAATTGATGGAAGAAAACAAATGAGTAAGAATTGCCAAGAGCCGGGGTGAATCAAATGAATGACTTTATAAAAGGAAAAGAAAGAAGAGTCGTTCCTTTGAGGGGTCTGGCTCGAAGTTAGCGATACGTTCTTGCAAGAGTCGAAGAGATAAGAGGACGATGTCAACTATTGTATCAAGAATAAGCGAAGCTCATTCAAGAAGGAGGAACAAAAAAGAAGTACGTTTTTCACCCCCGGAATGAGGGATGTCAAGTACTGTAGAGTACTTGTTGGCTAAATACTAACTATCTCGAGGTCCAATACATTTTGGAATCCAATCAGAGAACATACGTGAGTTCATTTAGGGTCAAGACGTCTAGGTACTTTCCGGTGTGGCTCATTTGGTCGCAATACAGGAAGGGAAATGACAGACAAAACGCTGAGGACTAAAGATTGCACAACTAAATAGTGCTAATAGATCACACTTTGATTAAGGGCATTGAACAAGAGAATGCAGAGGTACGTAGAGACGTTCGTTGAGAATAGAGAGCCGAGTGGCAACCGTTGACGGAGGAGATTGGGAGAGTGAAACAAGAATCGGAAGGTGAATGACAAGTGTCTAGGGAGTGTGAGTGTGAGGATTACCGGACGAATAATCAGAACAAGGATTAGCCTTAAGGTCAGGTTTTCCCTTTGGTTAGTTTCAAGCAAATCCGCTAGTTGGGCGCTACTGGTCAAAACTACGCGGGCGTTTGAATGTGATTTGGATGAAAGTGCCCCGTAAAGGTAGGCAACTTCTCAGACGTCTGTGAATGGAAGGCTGATCTCTTTAGGGGTTGCGGGGGTGGGGGGCGAGGGGCGAGCGGTTTAGAGCAAAAAAACAAGGTCCTCTAGATCTCCGCCACCTGGCGGAGGCTCGTCTAACTCGCTCGTGTGGCCACGAAGTTAGGTCGTCGCAACCCGTTCCACAATGTATAGCAGCCATTACGGTGATTTGCATGAGAAATAGGGGGAATTTTAAAAATCAAAGTGAACATCTACTTAGCGCGCCCTAAAACTTGACCACAAAATGACGATGTAGAGGCCAGAAAAGAATCGCGTGCATTAAGAGATAATAAAATTGACAACCCAATAATAATGAATAATAATTTGTTGTAATGTAATTAATAAAATGAAATAATTTTAAATACCCTATGTTATATTATTATAGTGTAATGTGTAGGATATCCATGAGCAATTTTTTTACGATTTCAAAAATTTATTTCTAAAAGCCTGTTTCTGATAATTGGATGAGTGTAGCGAGCGTAGCGAGCGAAGCGAAGATTCCATTTCACTACACTGGAGAAAAAATCCGGAATGTTTTTTTTTCTTTTTTCTGTATTTTTGTCTGTCTGTTAACACGATTCCGGCTAAACCGATATTCCGATTGCGATGAAATTTTATGGAGGCCTTCGAAATCTCTGAACTTATAACTGCCACGTTTTTGAGTGCAATCGAATTTTTTTTTCTCATAAAAATCGCAATTTTACGATTTTTTTCGATTTTTAAAAAAATTCTTCGACTTATAACACCTACATGCTTTATCCGATTGTAATGATTTTTTCACAGAACCTTAATTTTATGGATTTATATATTCTTGTGAAATTTGAGCGCAATCAAACAATTATTTCTCATAATAATTGCAATTTTACGATTTAAACAGCGTTTTGATAAAAATGCCAAGGCTCTTACAATTTTAATTTATTTTTTAAAGTGAAAGGTGTTTTAGATTAAAAAACAATACATCTAAACATTCACCAGACGGATTTTATAATTTTCGTTTTGTTTGATAAATATGATTTTTTCCTTTGCATTGTTGGAAAATGTATGTTTTTTGTAACAAATCTATATTTCACATATTTTAATTAAAAAACCATAAATCTCATCAAAAAAGTGTCTGGTGAATTTGTCAGAATAAGACTTGTGAGCACATTAAAAAATAAATCATCCTTTTATCTTAAAAACTGTAGGCTAGAAGCAAAGATTAGGAAAAATGTTAGCAATTGTGCTAGAATAAAAGTTTTGAGAGAATAGCATTTAATGTTTATGTTGTTTTTTGGTAAATTTGAGTACAACATAGCCTAAAGGCTCAGTTTATTTATTAAACATGAATTCACTGGGCTTTTATAACCTGTTAATCCAGGCTTCTTTAAAATTGACTAAAATTGTTATGAATAACACTCTATATACAGCCCTAGATTAGGCCTAATATCAGTACTGGTAAGCCATTTTCCCATGTAAAATAGCATACAGCGCTAAAGAAAAAATTCATTTAATGCTTTTAGCATTATATCAGTACAAAATAAATTTATGTATTCAATAAATAAAAAAGTAAACTTAAAAAGCAATTAAAACAATAATAATGTAAAATTGCCGTTTTTTCATTCATTTTCAGTGAAATACCCCTTAAACAATTACGCTCATCCAACAACGCGCCTGAAAAAGTGTTTGCGAAGCTTCCTAGTTTATTACCAACATTGCTTGTGCCCAAAGCAACATAATATGTGATGATAATAGTGTACACAAATAATCATATAAACACTAGTAAATGACGGTATTTTTCAAGGTGGCGTGTGAAAAATTACTATGTCGCCGAGGGCGAGAAATGCTCGTTTTAATGGAAAACGACGGTATGTACAAACATAACCACTATATAACGTTATAGTGGCATTCATCCTGATTTCTAACGTGGTATTGAAAGTCGTTGACAACCTCCAGTTTTTTAGGTAATTAACTCACTAGTATGCAAAGTGCGTGAAATAGTACTAGTTACTACATTCCCGCTCTAGAATTAATCACCAAGATGGCTTCTAATTCGCTGCTGCGACGACCTAACCTAGAGAGTTAGACGAGCCTCCGCCAGGTGGCGGAGATCTAGAGGACCTTGCAAAAAAAGGGTCTTCTTCTCTAGGTATTGAAGTATTGACATAAAAGAATAACAGATTCTGGAAGAAGGGTCCGGCCATTATAAATATCTCTTTGTGTGCAAAACTTTACAACAGACCAATTTAGTTTACAACCGTTATCATCCACACTGCTACCTTCATCAAATCTGTCAATCTAACAATCGCAACGAATTTAAATAATTATTGAAAAGTTTACTTTTGTCACGGAACAAAAAATTGATTCCTACAGCATTTATATAAGTAAAGTTGTATTGTGATATAAACGTTTCACTTGTAATGAGAGTGAGACACAATCTTGTGTCTCATTGGGGGATAATACACATATTTGGAATTTACATTGTATTTTCTGAAAACACTGAACAGAGATTTCATTTGATTACGTATTGATAAGTGTTTTTAGTCACATATTATGTATCAAGATCATTTTTATAATAACAATGCACAACACAATGAGTACTAATCATCCGAATTCTATTCCTTGTACACGAAGTCAAAGTGGAAATGGAAATTTATAATCATTGAACAATTGCGATTGAATCTTCTTCCTTTTGTTGATGATGAAATGACACAACCGATTGATTCGGGAGATGGAAATGAGACAAGTAGCAACACCATTGGAAGACAGTGCACGAGGTGACGACTGACGAGGAATGTATACAGGGTTTCTGTCCGACCATTGATTTACATCCGTCTGCGAGTGGAGGAGACTTACAGATGGGTTCCCTAAATTTACCTTCAATTAAACGGGAAAACACAAGTCACGACAAGTCCACACTAAAAGCATTACGGTATAGGCTACAAACAACAACAAGATGTGTTTTGTGGTTGATTCTCGATGTGTATGATTATATTTGGAAGGATGTTTTTACACACATAATGATAGAAATTTTCATATCATAATCACCATAATACATTTCGTCGATTGATTAGAACTTTGCCTGTCAGATTGTACCAGTTATTACAAATCCTCTCAACAAGAGCCCGAATGTGAGTTTGATGAGCTAATATTGCACTCAAAAATATTATTTTATTGTTTGAATAATTTTTCTAACGTGTTGGAGTCAAATACTTCTCTCAAGTGAATGAGTTGTATTTCTTGAAAAGGGTTTCATATAGGTTTTGAAAATCAACTCGGTCATAGCATAATATGGCGCGTTATTGTTAATATTGAACGTGAATATTACCTCCAATAAAAAATGTAATTAATTATTTAAAAAAATCGTATTAGAATCTACCCCCTCGGTCACAGAACTTATTACGTGATGTAATTTGATTTTACTCTACGCCTCACGATATGTATAAAATAAAATAAACATTCAATCACTAACATAATCGTTCCAGAGCCCAAGCTGTCGCTTTCATTCACTATTTGGCGCAGATAAACAAACTCTCCAGAAAGTGGATAATGCAATCAGGTGTCATAAATAATTCTAGTGTAAGAATGAAAATACAAAAATTGATAACAATTATAATTTATGTTCAATCTTACCATCAGGGTATACCTTTCTTGAGACTACCCGATCCGATCCGATGTGATACGACTCTTTTTAATTGCATATATTAAAAAATAAGCAATGTCACATTTATGCTCTTATGCCAATAAACCCCGTTAAGGATTCGATCAAAAATAATGAACACACACACAAAAATTTAAGACACTATCATGTCATTATAGCCTGTTCAATACTCGCGATCAAAAATAATATACATAAGAAACCACAAAATCAATGACCCCTAATGATGTCGGGCAGGTAGCAACTTGGGAGTAGAAGCCCCCCCCCCCCCCCCCCCCCAACGCCGACCAAATACCCATTTCGATTCTGAAGGAAAGGTCTGCCCATTATCAATATATCTTTTGTGTGCAACCATTTAGGTGGTCCGCCACACCTCTGCCTTCCCTAGTTATGTCGATTTTCAACCTCACAATGTCAACAATTTAAATAATATTATATTTGAATAGTTATAATGTTATAATCCAAATCTTTTTTTGTAATGAACACACATTTTTTTCTACAGCATTATAGTAAATAATTGTGAAATAAATGTAGGGCAAATTCAATTTGTGTGTGTGTTTACATATTTGCTACAGAAAATGAAGTGTAATTTTACTCATTTACACCTGTTCACGTTATGTACCCAATAAATCGAACTACAATTCGGAACTATAATATATACAGTATTGTCGTAGTACTGGTACAGCAGTTTTAATTATTTTCACAAACTATTTTATAGAACCGAATTCAGAACCTTGGGACTCGACAAAGCAACGATCTCCTTATCCGCCCGAGCCAGTTCTAGGAACCAAGGTGGATTTTGTTTTCATCTTGCAATGTTTGAAAGGGACCATGATGAGTGACTGAGTAGACCTCCCCTTCCAAACACATTCGAAGCAGGCCATAAATACAAGGATTCAGTGAATGTAAATTTTGGGGTTTGTTTTTAGCATGCTTACTTTTTTATGTTTTGGCAATTTGCACCATGCCAGTGCCATGCTAATGGCCACCGGCCATAGCATATGCGTTGCACGCTATTATAGATTATAATAACACACACGAGCAATATATGCATAAAATAAAATAATACATAAATTATACAAAACCAGTGCAATATTTCAATAATTTATCCAATTGCTATCAATGACACTAACGAATATTATAGTCCATTACGGAAGGCGATAAAAAATAATATACTCATACACATAAAACAGTATACTCAATGATAAAATCAATGACACTCCCGTGTCAGCACAGCACAGCATATCAATAAATCTATGAATAATGTTTTTCTGCAATTATTATCTTATGACCGACTTACATATTCGTATTATTTCAGGGGATAAGGACACAATATCGCCTATAACCGGCTTTATAACATTTACTTTTATTAAAATTGTTACTACTGGCAAATAATATGATTGTGTGAAGGATGATAATAATAATATCTTTTCGCATCGGAAACGCCGGACTCGGCTTCGGCTATGATGCTACTGCTAGGGAGTCGGACAACCGTACTGTTATTTTTGCCAGGGATTCTGTCGACAAGTTTAGAACCCAACAAATCTCTGCCTCACACAGCCCTCAGCCCCCAGACCCTAAACTCATCAATAAACGTATTTCTGAATTCTGAGAATCGCCTTCAAAGGGTATTTTCTATATTACTTTTTTATCTAGGGTATACTATGCATCCATTCACAACAACCTTGTGCAAAAAAACAAATACCATCTCTAAACTAAAAGTAGAGTTGATAAGCGTTATCTCGGTTTTATTAAATTCATTGTCTTATTTACATTTTTCTAAGCATTTAGTTTTTTTTGCGAAGTGTTTATCCTCATATTTAAGGAAATATCCGATTAAATCATATCAAATGGTTATTTGATTTGTTTTGCAATTTCTCTTAGAATTGAGCTACAATTTTGATTGAAAAACATTTTAGGCCTTGTTTTGACTTGATGAATTGAATAACTATATATATAATCACTAAATGATAAAAATTACACGATTTAACTATCACTTATACAAGAATGCCCCACCTTTCAAGCCATTTCCTTTCAGGTCCTTTCACAGGTCGTAAAATCGCTCTATTGTATTCGTCATGCATCTCTCCATCCTTTCTTCAAGCAAAAAAAAAGTACTTTTGGAAAGGGTTGGGTTGTTGTCATTTGTAAAAGGTTCGCAGACTGTATAAATTAAGGCCAGGTTTTCCCTTTGGTTAGTTTCAAGCAAATCCGCTAGTTGGGCGCTACTGGTCAAAACTACGGGGGCGTTTGAATGTGGTTTGGTTGAAAGTGCCCCGTAAAGGTAGGCAACTTCTCAGACGTCTGTGAATGGAAGGCTGCAACTCTTTAGGGGTTGCGGGGGGAGTGGGGCGAGGGGCGAGCAGTTTAGAGCAAAAAAGGGTCTTCTTCTAGGTATTGAAGTATTGACATAAAAGAATAACAGATTCGGAAGAAGGGTCCGGCCATTATAAATATATCTTTGTGTGCCAAGCTTTACAACACACCAATTTAGTTTACAACCGTTTTATACCTTCATCAGATCTATCAATCGACAATCACGACGAATTTAAATAATTATTGAAAAGTCTTTTTTTAACGGACAAAATATTGATTCCTACAGCATTTATATGAATAAATATTTATTGTAATATAAACGTTACACTTTTATTGAGACATAGTCTCGTCTCGTTGGGGTCTAATAAACATAAACATAATTTTTAATATACATTATATTTTCTGAAAACAAATAAATTTTGTTTGAATTTACGTCTTGATATGTTTACACATTTGAATCAGGATAGAGGAATATTAATTAGTTGATCAATGTTATCCCGTTTACTTTTTGCATCTTCATTACAAAATATGTAACTGGAATATGTAACTGGATGATTATATTGGTAGGATTTTTTTACACACATAATGATAGAAAATTCCTTATCATAATCACCATAATACTTTTGTCGATTGATTAGAACTTTGCCTGTCAAATTGTACCAGTTATGACAAATCCTCTCAACAAGAGCCCGAGTGTGAGTTTGATGAGCTAATATTGCACTCAAAAATATTATTTTATTGTTTGAATAATTTTTCTAACGTGTTGGACTCAAATACTTCTCTCAAGTGAATGAGTTGTATCCCCTGAAAAGGGTTTCGCACAAAATGTAACCTTCTTTGTATGCGAAGGTTTTCAACTCAGTCGTATCATAATATGGCGCGTTATTGTCAACATTAGTAGCAGATTCGGGAAGAAGATGAAAGAAAATACCTCTAAACATTTAGGCCTACAATTCCGCATTTTTGTTACCACAATCAGCACTTTGTCAGTGGAAACTAATAAGATGCTAATTGTTATTGGTAAAAAGTAACGTGAATATTAGTAAAAAAAAAAAAATTAAATTAAATATTTAAAATAATCGTACTTAGAATCCACCTTCTCGGTCACAAAAACTGATTACGTGATGTAATTTGATTTTACTTGACGGCTCACGATATGTATACCACAGACAATCACTAACATAATCGTTCCACAGCCCAAGCTGTCGCTTTCATTTACTATTTGGCGCAGATAAACAAACTCTCCAGAAAGTGAATAATGCAATCAGGTGTCACAAATAATTCTAGTGTAAGATTCAAAATACAAAAATTGATACCAATTATAAATTATGTTCAATCTTACCATCAGGTGTATACCATTCTAGTGACTACCCGATCCGCTCGATGAGATTTGATGTGATACGATTACTTTAAATTGCATATATTAAAAAATAAGCTATGTCACATTTATGTGCTTATGCAAAATAAACCCCGTTGAGGATTCGATCAAAAATAATGAACACACACCACAAAAATCTAAGACACTATCATCAATCTTTGCTATCATGTCATTATAGCCTGTTGCTCGCGATCAAAAATAAGATACACAAGAAACCTCAAAACCAATGACACCTATATGTCATTACAGGGGCAGGTAGCAATTTGTGTGTAAAAACTCCCCCCCCCCCCTCCCTCCCATCGACGGCCAAATATCCATTTCGATTCTGAAGGAAAGGTCGCCGAATATATCTTTGTGTGAACAGCCAATTTCGTTTACAACCATTTAGGTGGTCCGCCACTCGCCACACGGCTTCCTTCCCCAGTTATGTCAATTTTCAACCTCAAAATGTCGTCAATTTAAATTATAATTACATTTGAATAATTATAATTCAAATATTTTTTGTAATGAACAAACATTTATTTCTACAGCATGAATATTACAGTAAATAATTGTGAAAAAAAAAGGAAGGGCTAATTCAATTTGTGTGTGTGTGTTTACATCTTTGCTACAGCAAATAAAGTGTAATTTACCTCATTTACACATGTCCACGTTATGTTCCCAATAAATCAAACTACAATTCGAAACTACAATATTGTCGTGGTATAGCAGTTTTGAAATATTTTCCCAAGCTAGAACCGAATTCAGAACCGTCCGACTTGACAAAGCAATGATCTCCTTATCTGCCCAGTGCTCAAGCCAGTTCTAGGAATCAAGGTGGATTTTGTTTTTATGTTGCAATGTCACAACAACAATATGATGTCTGAGTATACCTCCTCTTCCAAACACATTCGAAGCAGACCATCTACAAGGGTTCAGATAATGTGTTTTTTTTACGTGCTTACTTCTTGTTGTTGTTGATATTTTGAAAATTAGCACCATGCCAGTGCCATACTAATGGCCACCCGCCATAGCATATTATGCGTTGCACGCTCTTATAGATTATAATAACACAAACGAGCAATATGATATGCATGCAATAAAATAATATATAAATTATACAAAACCAGTGCAATATTTCAATAATGTATCCAATTGCTATCAATGACACTAACCAATATTATAGCCCATTACGGGAGTCGATGAAAATCATATCCTCATAAAAACTATACTCAATGATAATCGTGGGGTATCGTCTAATAAATAAGTTTTCCTTTTCGTTTTTCTGTTTTGATTTTCCCCTTTTCTTTCTTTTCTTTTCTTTCAATCTTTCTTTTCTTTTTCTTTTATTTTTTTGCCCTTGGGTTCATTAATAAATTTCTTTAAAATATCAATTTGGAATTATTTGTTACAAAATTGTTGTGTTATTAATACAGTGTTGTTGTAATATTACTATCTAAAACTTTACTTTACTATAGTTCATTGTCGTGTCTGCATCTATGTAATCAGATTTATTTAGTTGTCCTCTTTTGTAAAATCAGTTTTTTAACTGGATAGGATAGACTTTATATAATAAAATAAAATTAATAAATAAATACCTATCTAAAAAAAAGTATACATTGAACTAAATCAAAGAATCTATTTCTCACAAACATTTTATCATTTTGCTCACTACGGTGATAGCGACAATTCAGTATTTTAGTTTTGTTTTGTCAGTTGAGGAGTGTTCACAGATAGATTGTTTTTTCTTATAGGCTAACTCTCTGAAGTAGGGCTACGCATTGAATTATTTGCTTGATATATTTATTCGTTTCTATTTACTTCTTCCCACTCCCAACAACTCCCCATCAGCTTCAAAATACAAGTAGCTATTATTACGGTCAAAAGTGATTATAGTCATGACAATTGATGTGAAACGCGTGTTTCAACACATATTTTGTCAATATCATGTAAAAAATATTCGCAAAATGTGCTTTATCTCGTACACGAAAATTATGTGAGCTTATACTGAATCGAGCAAAATAGTAAAATTTGTTTCACAGAAAAGACACCAATATTGGTCAAGATCTTTGTAGACTAACAGTGACAGGTGGTGCCACTGTCAGATAACTTAAAAAATGAAAGGCGAGTTCCGACCGCCAAAGATGAATGAATGGACGATCCCTCCATGAGGCAGAACAATCAACATTTCGACATCGCATAAGAAAAAACTGAGAAATGGGAAAAGAGGAACCTATTGTGCAAAAAACAAATACCATCTCTAAACTAAAAGTAGATTTGATAAGCCTCATATCTGTTTTAATGAATTCATTGTCTTATTTACATTTTTCTAAGCATTTTCGTTTTTTTTGCAAAGTGTTTAGCCTCATATTTAAGGAAATAACCGATTAAATCTTATCAATTGGTTATATTATTTGTTTTACAATTCCTCTTAGAATTGAGCTACGATTTGATTGAAAAACATGTTAGGTCTGGTTTTGACTTGATGAATTGAATGAACTATATATATAATCCACTTAATGAGAAAAATTACACGATTTAAACTATCACTTATACAAGAATGCCCACCCTTTTAAACCATTCCTTTTATTGCTATCAGGCCCTTTCACAGGCCGTAAAATCGCCCTATTGTATTCGTCATGCATCTCTCCATCCTTTCTTCAAGTCAAATACTTTGGAAAGGGTTGGTTTGTTGTCATTTTGTAAAAGGTTTGCAGAGTGCAAAACTCAATCACTGGCCAGTAATGAAACTAATATTATTTCAATCTTGTCATTTACTTGATGAGTCGAGACAAAATTTATACTACACACCTGCCTAGCCTGCTTTTTCCGGTTATTTGAGTTTTTGAGAGGCGATTTTAGCTTTAGTTTCATTCAATTAGTGTGTGTATTGATTATTCGATGAATGACATAATAAACTAATTATTAGCTTTAAAGTATTATAGTACCTAGCGGTATGCTACACGAATAATGAACTACCTTTCAAATGTTTATAAGCCACTGCAGAACCCAGTGGATATACACTCCATATCATTATATGCCAATAAAACAACAAGACGCCCTTTCGTCGCCGCATACATAGTTCAATGCCTGGTCGCCTACTCAATGGTCTCAAATGATAATCATTACGAACTTCAAGGTGTGTCGTGGATTATTTGTAAATTAAATTTAACCACGAGTGGCATTTTCGAGATAATTGTAAGCGTATGCAGGTGAGGGGACAATCGCCTAGTTCCCGCGCCTTCAATCCACTAATACACATTTCAGTATAGTGTAATTAGTAATTAGATGTATGTGACAGGTGCTGAGGTGACATGCATCAATTTGTTTCAAAGTTGAATTTTGTCCTTCCCGCAGGCGACTGGTAAACTTACTACGAGTTCCAAACACTGCCACTCTGAGCGCTCCTTGTCGGACGAAAATTTTGTTCAATGTTTATAAATTAATTCCAGTCATAATTTGAAAACGGTGAAAGATATCTTAAAAATTTAAAAAGCAATCAACTACAACAAGTAAATGCAATGTCTAAGTGAAGCCCTTTTAGTAATGTTTTGTCAGTAACAGAAACAATTGGTAATTTAATCAAATGTAATTAATTTATTTTAAAGGATTTATAATTGGAAATTTGAAAATACGGCATCATTCAGACATTACGATTTTTCCGTATTATATTAAAACGTTTGAATTTCGTTTCTAAGTTGATATTTGCTCTGTTTATCGCTGGAATAGTCAATTGTGCAGATGCTAATTAAAAGTGCATTGTTATGATGTAATTATACATTTTAGTGAGGAATGTTAGGCACGATTGAAGCTGAATATTTATGCTTTCTAAAAAGTCCGAAATCACCTTCTTAGCTTTATTAGTTCCGAAGATAGGGCTATTTTCCTGCAAAGCACGCCAAATAATATTCCATTCCCCCTTACCCCTCTAGAGGGCCCTAGTGCTAGCTATATCCTGACCTTAATGTATTGTGCAAAACTCAATCACAGGCCAGTAATGTAACTAATATTGTTTCAATCTTATCACTTAATTGATGAGTCGAGTCAAAATTATACTACACACACACTGTCTAGCCTGCATTTTCCGGTTATTTGAGTTTTTGAGAGGCGATTTTAGCTTTAGTTTCATTTCATGGATTCTCATCTGAGTAGGCCTACTGGTTGTATACACTGTTGAGCAAATGATAATCATTACGAACTTCAAAATGCATCGTGGATTATTTCTAGTTTAAATTTAACCACGAGTGGCATTTTCGAGATAATTGTAAGCGTATGCAGAATGAGGTGACTATCGTCGAGTTGCCGCGCCTTCAAATTCACTAATATGCATTTCAGTATCGAACTACTCACGTGGCACGTCCACATAGTGTAATTAGTAATTAGATATAATATGTGACAGGTGCTGAGGTGATATGCATAAATTTGTTTCAAAGTTGCATTTTGTCCTTCCCGCGTACGACTGGTAAACTTACTACCGAGTTCCAAACACTGCCACTCTGAGCGCTCCTTGACGGACGAAATTTTTGTTCAATATTTATAAACTAATTTCACTGATAGTTTGGAAACGGTGAAAGATATCTTACAAACTAAAAAACATTAAACTACAACAACTAAATGTAATTTCAACGTACAGCCCCTTTAGTAATTTTTTTTTTAGGGACAGAAACAAAAGGTAATTTAATCAAATGTCATTAATAATTTATTTAATGGACTTCAATTGGAAATCGAAAAATATATCGTTACGTTGAAATCACAATTTAAACGTTTTATATTTCAACGTTCGAATTCCGTTTCTGAATTGATATTTGCTCTAAATATCGCTGAAATTGTCAATTGTGCAGATGCTAATTAAAAGTGCATTATAATGATGTTATTGCAAATTTTAGTAATTATAGTTAGGTACGATTGAAGCTTAACATTTTATGCTTACTAAAAAGTCCAAAATCGCCTTCATAGCTTTATTAGTTCCGAAGATATGGCTATTTTACTGCAAACCATGGCAAATAATGTTGCATTCCCCCTTACCCCTCTAGAGGGCCCTAGTGCTAGCGATATCCTAACCTAAAGAAGAGGTGAAGAGAGTAGTCATCACTGAGTTCGACATTAAGGGCGTCCACAGAGGGAGCTAGTCTAAACCACATACCAGGAACAGGAGTCAAGTCAATCGGTAAGCCTTGCACACCAAGTAGTTAGTCATAGAGTCAGTACAGGTGTGAACCCACGGTCTACCAGACGGAACTCATAGGTTCGATCCTAGGCCAGAATAGGAAGGTTACTATGTTTATCTTTAATCAGTGCTGGTCTCTTAAGTAAATTCACGTCTTATTACAGTGTCTCAATCCCCTCCATAAACCCTCCTTCCCACGGTCCTGGTCAATGTAAGGAGGGTGGGCCTTAGGGTGACAAGAGCTGCGTCCCCAATTGCAGTCACTCAGGCACGTACATCTTTTGCCAGGGGCCTAAGTCCTCTTACATCACATGGTGGAATGGCGCCGGATTTGTGTATTGTTGCATTTTTATGTACTGTGTACAAAATGGGTTTTGGTGGGTTGTTTTGATGGGAATAGATAGGTATTTTGTGGATGTCCGGGCGAAAGCGTGCCCGAGTCCGCAATCCGCCTAAGTAGGTGGCGGCCGGCGTGCCTTTCGTCTCGGCGACCAGGCGCGGCGCAGTGCGGCGCATGCGAGTCGTCTTCAAGGGAGGATAACATGAGCTCAATACAGGAGTTGTAGGATTGGATGACTTTAGGGAGTCTGATTCATAAGGACACAAGTAGTTAGGATAACGATAGGACAGAAGAGATAACTTTATCGGAGAAGATGAATTCCGTGCCAATTTTTTACACCGAGGGCTTATCACAAGGGGGAGGATGCCGAGAACTGGATGCGTTGTTTTGAGCGGGAGGCTGTGGCAAATGGATGGAGTGACGACGACGCAAAGATAGGACTGTTGTGCGAGTGTTTGTCTGGGACTCAGAAACTTTGGTTTGAGTATTTTGAGAATAGGGCAGAGGTCCTAACGTGGGAAAGCTTGAAAGAAAATTTTATTAAGAGATTCAGGATACAAGATAAGCTGCATTGGTATCGGTTGTGAAGTCAGAGAGTCCAGCAGAAGGGTGAAAGTGCAGTAAGCTATGTTTATGCTAAGATTGGGCTGTGTGATAAGATAGGTTTGGTGTGGGGTGAGGAAAGAGCTAGGTTGTGTTTGAAAGGCATTTTGCCAGAGTTCCAACTATTCCTGGTAAATAAATCGTTTAGGGATCATATGGAGTTGTTGGACACATTGCAGCCGATGGAAAAGATTGTAAAGGGAAACAACAAAGAGGAATTTGCGAGTGCGGTGTCTAATGAGGTAGTGGACCCAGTAGTGGAGCCTTTAAACAAACCAGTTATTCAGTTAGATCGGAGGATGGAGAATTTAAGGGAAGAATTTAAGAATCTAGGGAGTAATAGTAATTGTCAAAATGCAAATTTGTCAGATAACAATTCGAGGGTTATGAACGGTGCGATACAGGGTCCCAAGGGTCAGGAAGGTGTTGTCCAACGATCTCCTCAGCGGCGTGCTTTTGAAAGATGGGTGGTTTGTTTCTATTGTCGAGAACGGGGCCATTTTAAGAGGGACTGTGTCAAGCTAAAGTCACTCGAGGCTCGTCGAGGAGCACCTGTTGTTGTCACGGGGGAGCAGATACCATCTTCTATGCCGTTAACACCGTTGGATCACCCTGTCGTGGAAAGTAGTAGCACTGAGGTGTCGACTGTTTGCAATAATGAGGAGGTTTCTAAGGTGTTATGTCCTGTGGTTAAGAGTAGTGACATTTCAGTGACGATTAACAGCAATGGCAAGGTAATTTCTAAGGTTTTGTGTCCTGTGGTTAAGGGTAGTGACATTTCGGTGACAACTTATAGCAATGACAAGGTAATTTCTGAGGTTTTGAGTTCTGAGATTGAGGGTGGATGTTCTATGGTATCTACTACTCACGAGGATATAGGGGATGTATTGGTGTCCCACGAGGTTGTAGGGGATGTTTTGTTGTCCCATGGTGATGGTGAGGGTAGTGAAACCTCTCACGAGGATATTGGAGATGCCTTGGGGTTGTCACTTCTATAGGTGAAGAGGGTAGTTCCTCACTGTCTACTGTTCATGAGGAAGTAGGGGATGCTTTGGGGGTGTCACTGCTAGGTGTAGAGAGTCACTGTCTACTGTTCATGAGTATGTAGGGGATGAAGTGGTGGTGTCGCTTCGTGGTGACGAGGGCAGAAGTGCAACAGTGCCTACATCTTGTGAGGATAGGAAGGAGCCAGACGTGGTTGTTTGCCCTATTGTGGAGAGTGGTAGGACACCCTTGTCCTACGCAGCATTGGTTAAGGGGAGCGCCAAAGGGGTGTCTTACCCTAGTGTGGGAAGTGGTAGCACTGACGTACCATTATCTCTTAAGTTTAAAGGGAATGGTAGCATTGATTTGCTCTTGGGTTCAAATGGAGGGTAATATCGTCTCGTTCTCACTTGGGTTCAAGGGAGGAGGAACCAGGGGTGGTGTCACAGTCCTATGTGTAAGTGCACTTTAGCCATGGACAAAATTTAAAAAATGGGACTTTGATTAAGGGCATTGAACGGGGAAAATTTGGGGAGGAAAAAGAACGTTGTTGGAAAAGAGGAGGGACAACCTTTTGAGGAGGAGGTGGGGAGTGGAACAAAAATCGGAAGGTGAATGACAAGTGTCCGGAAAGAATTCTAAGTGAGGATTACGCCGAAGAAAGAAAAGGGATTAGCCATAAGAAGAGGGAAGAGAGAAGTCATCATGGGCTCGACATCAGGGCGTCCAGAGGGGCCAGTCAAAACCACATACCAGGAACCAGGGATCAATCGGAAAGCCATGCAAACCAAATTTAGTAAGTCATAGAGTCAGTAGAGGATGAACCAGGTTGCGACGAACTCATAGGTTCGACCTAGGTCAGAATGGGAAGGGTTACTATTTTTTATCTTTAATACGTCTTACTACTGTTTAAACCCCCCTCCAGAACCACCTACCCACGGTCCTGGCAGTGTTAGGGGGTGGGTTTTTAGGGTGAAAAGAGATCTCCCCAATTGCGTCATCGGCGGTACATCTTTTCCCGGGGGCCTAAGTCCTCTTAATCAAAATATATCCTACCTACATAATGGCTCCATCAACCAAACCCTGTTGTGTAATGAGCAGTTTGAGCTTTTAAAAAAGTTCTCATCTATGTGAAGGACATAGGATTGTTTAAAAATTGAATACCGAATCCTTTCTGAAAAATGTCGAAAATTGGGTACCCCTAGATATCCTGATTTGTTCATTGTTTCTTTTAAAACCACCTATAGAATTTTTGCAACGTATCAAAACAAAATGATTAAAAACAATATTATCGTGGAAAAAAAAATTTTTAAATTGAGCGAATTGAAAATAATTCAGGTAATAAGGAATTTTTTAAATTTAAGAACTGTACCGTCACTTTTTTAAAAGAGGTCAAAATTGGGAGAATTTGATTTTAAGGGGTTTTGTCTTACCACGTACACTACAAATTCTGGGATATAAGGGGCAGTATTTCCTTGGGGGTCTACACAAGCTCCCAGGCGTCTACCGGGCACAAATTTTCTGTAGTCCATACACAGGTCTTCACTATGGCAAACATGTGGGGTCGTTTCGACCCTGGCTGTCTTGTACAGGATACAGGTCTCAGCTTTGGGGGGTTTGGGCCCTGTGTAAGTATTTTCAAGATTCTTTTTCTTTTCATTATGCCAAAATTTTCTTTAAGTCAGGGGGAAAAAGCGGAAAAATTTGTCAAAAAAGATACCGGCTACAAACTTTACAGTGTGATAGGGATGAGTTGACGATATTTTTTGAGGCGTCTTCAAATTTTGGTCCCCTGATGTCCCCCAGTGGATCAGAATTTGACTTTTCAATATTGTTTTACGAAGTTTTTGTGCGATTTATGACTTTATACTGATAACAAATTGGTGAGAATACTGTTTTACATACGAAAAAAGTCTAATCTTTAAATACACAAAAAAAAAAAATGGTGACTAAAACTACAATTTACAAAAAGAAACTGTGAAAAAGAAAATGACAATTTGAAATGACTAAAACAACAAAATGACAAAAGTTATTTACAAAAGATAATATTACAAACCATCAATTCACATTGTTTGACGGGAGTTTGCTGATTTTTTTGGCACCCCTTTTCTATGATCCCAGAAGGGTGAAAAGGCCGGGATTTAAAGGGCAATTGAATTTTTTCTATTTTACGTACTTTGGCTGGGGATATTAGATCGATACGTTATTTTACGCTATGTAGAAGGGCAAATATTTTTTCACAGTGCGTCATGGGCGAAATTTTCAGCTTAGGGCGGCCCCAAAAAGGCGTTTCCCCCAAATTATGACCACCCGTGACATTTTTCTTATTCAACATAAATTTTGCTTTAACTCGATTAAAAGGGTTTACGGGAAAAATAAGAATAAAACACTATTAAAATATATTTAATATTGTTAAATTTAATATAAAAGAGGAAATAATATACAAAAGTTATCAAAATCCAACTGGCGGCCTATTATTCATAGACCTGCGGAAATAGTCGGAGATAGCCAAGGGAAACTTTGCTTTATTTATGAAAGCATGGATATTGACTGGGCATGGTGATTAAAGGATATTACTTCACTCAAAAATGTACCCATAGAACCCTTAAAATCCAAGATAGCGGCCAAAAAAATCAATCTTTTTTTAAAATGTTCTGACTTGACTGGTTTTTATTTGATGGGTGTAATGTCATGGGCTGAATAGATATTTGAGGTTTAAACTAAAGTTTTGTATTCGGAAGTCAAAAAAATTAAGATGGAGGCTAAAGTATAAAGTTTGTATTTATTCCTGGATATAATTAAAATACGGTTTACTCGTATATTGAGCTACTTAGTGTAAATTCGAAGTAAAAATTAAGTGAAAACATGGTTTTATCTGATATCCTTCATTATTCAAAAACTAAATCCAAGATGGCGTCAATTTTTAGTTTTTTTAATTTAGTATTGTTTTTGTTTTATTTTCTTCTTGTGCTGTACGTTGCAGACGCTGAATAAGAAAACACTGTACACATTTTAAAAAATGTGCGCAACACATTTTATAATAGCTAGTAGTAGTAGCCAGTACCCGGGTGCAAACATCCTTAAAGTGATTTTGAGCCCTGATTCAAGTCATTTTTTTTACTAAGAAGAATGCCCAACAAAATTTGCATGTGTTGTCAGGTACCTATATCCTCGCTTTTGTTAGTTTTTAAGTTCACTTCACGTTTCATGGACGGGCTGGGTAACACCTTAAATCCCCCAACTTTGCTTGCTGTAAAGGTGCGCTGAATATGTTAGCGCGCCCTGGCTTGGCGCGGCGCCCTAAATATCAAGATTAAACGGGACAAAGTGTTTAAATGGCATGGATCGGAGGGAACAGGAGTCCTATCTCTACTGGGAAACTAGAAAAAACACACGATGCCATGAATAATGTACATTGTTGGCATATGAAAAGAAGAAGAAGAAGACAGAGATCACGTAAACATAATATTTCAGAATCAGTTGGTAGGTAAACACATAACTGAACGATGGTGTTTGCAGAGTTCCGATGAACCTGCAGAACAGCGTTAGAAAGCACAGATTGTCTTCCTTCTGGCGACCAGCTTGCACTCGCTAAACCGACACCTGTTTACATCTTTACCTTTGCCTGTGTGACCGGTTGATCTGTTCTGTTTCCAGGCCTGCTACTCGTTCAATCTGTACACTATTGCCACGTGTTCCGCGTCACCCTTGATCACTCTTCCTACGATGCCCCCCCCCTGTTGACCTTGAACGCGGACTGCAGCGTGGTGACCACGGGCTGTACGGCTACGGAGCATTTCTAGCCAAACGTGAGTACTGGAGGTTTCTCTTCACTCTCACACGAACCTCGTGTACATTAAATCTCAACACAGGGGTTAATATTAACCCGAAGCTTGTGTCCAGCTAGGATTTACAATGCTAACAAGTTAACATTAATTTCTTACTCCCCATTTTCTATTCTTCTATGAACAGTTTACTTTACTATATTAATAATAAAATATATTTATGGGTTTCTATGAAACAGTACAGATTAATATTAACTTATACGTTTACATATGAAATGCTTGATGCCCTTGATATGAAATTAAACTTATCTTACAATATGAACTAGACACTATAAAACCTATTAACTAGAATATCTAATAGCACATCAAATATTAAACCACCAAATAAAGGAATTTTAAAACTGCTGCAAATGTTTACCAAATAATTGGACAGAATTTAAATTTTTAAAATTTTTAGTTTTCTTAATGCAATAACATTAATATTCACGAATACATAAGAATAAGAAAATTAAAAACTAGGCCAACTAGAACAAAAAAAATAATATATACTAATTCCCTTATAATATATTAACTAGAATTTCTAATACCCACATCAAATAATTAAACAATCAATTACATGAACTATATACCGCTGCGAATGTTTACGAAGTGATTGGACAGAATTTAAAAGTTTTAAAAATTGTAAGAGTTTTCCTATAGTGCAATGACATATTGGTCTAATAACAAAATTTAAAATATGCAATACATTATACAGTTAGGATTTAATGCTAAAGAAAACTAAAAACTAATAGACCTAAAAAAATACTAGCTATTAGCCTATTTGGGCCTATATTAGCCAAAAATTTAAGTATTAACCAAACCTATTATCCTATCTATCTATAACGGTGGTATTGAAGTCTAATGCTGTAAATTTAAAATTCACTTAATCCTTCTTGAATCGTGTTTTATTTTTTAATTGGTAAATGTTTGATGGAAGGTCATTCCACATGACTACTAGTCTGTACTTTATTGAGCGTTTTCCACTTTCCTCTTATTGACACGTGGAATAAATAAATTCCCAACTGAAAGTATGTTAACATAACTTTACTATCATTTAAAAAATATCACAACAAATCATTAAACCCGGAACGTATATTATAAATCCACTTAACTGAACTAAAATCTTGGTTACTTAAACGAGTCGAGCATGGATGCTTGAGGAAAGCAGACTGAGTTCTCCGAAATATCGCGGTTAAAAGTAAGTTATCCAGGTTTTACTGAGTTTGGCCCAAGTGGTTTTAAAATATATCTAACTATTATCATATCATTAATGGAATTAAGTTTAAAAAACTAATAATCAAGTTCTGTCTGTCTGCACGACATTGGCTTAGGGGCTTAGGGGACAGCGCCTTAGAATACCGCGATAAACAGCTACGTGGGGGCCAGAAGAAAAACTAATTGTAACAACCACACACATGACGCGCATTTCATATTGCATTATTTCATGTATCTACATACAATATAATCACATAATTTTTTGGAAATCTTCAAAAGTCAGTTGATAGGAATGTTTCAATGATTTGATTACTAAATAATTATTTAGTATATTGATTTCGCCATCACCAACTTGCTACATAACATGTGAATATAGCCTAAAGGTGACTAATGTGCTCGTATCTTCCAGGCCACGGCTTTCGTCACGAACAAAGCTACGACCTTCACGTCAACCTCGAATATCGACGTTTGTACAGCAGTGACCTTCATTCCCAAAATCTACACGGATCTTGCCAAGTTTTTTATTTTCAAGACTGAATGCCCCGTATTGGTTGGGGTGAGTAAAAAGTTGTATTCTAGTGTTCTTCACTATATAGCTTTAAACAACTCACATACAAGTAGCCAATATGGGTTTGCTGGGAATGTGCTTTTCAAATGTAGCCGAATGAAAAAGTAAATGTCTTAGCGTCGTTCCTGTTCTGGAGGGCGGATTGCTAAGATTGAGTTTCAGTAGGCGAAATAATTGATATCACCTTGACTTGTCAAAAACAACAAAAAAGTACTTTCTATACTAAGGAATGTTTATTCATTGTAATCACTTTACAAGTCAATACAACGAAGTAATACTTTCTATACATGAGGAATGTTTATTCATTGTAATCACTTGACATGTCAATACAACGAAGAAGTATTTCCTTACATAAAGCATGTTATTCTTTGTTTTTACTTGACTTGTCAATAAAAACAAAAGAAGTACGGTTTTATACATAAGGCTGTTTTTTCATTATAATCACTTGACTTCCCCAATAAAAACATAGAAGTATTTTTCAAATACTAAAACGTCCGATTAGCCAAAGTTAAAAAAAAGAGGGTTAAGCAAAAACCCAAAATTCATCACCCAATCTATAAAAAGGGTTTTTTTTAAATTTTTTTGGAAAACCTTGTTTAGGGCACCTTCGCGGCAACCCGCCTTTAACCAACTTCATGCGACCGAGGTCCCTTTACTACCTGCCGTTCTGGACTTTGCTTCTAAACTGGGAGTGACTAATGCGCCCTTTTGTGGGGCCCCGGTTCACGGGGGCGTTTCATCGTCTTGTTTTAAGGTTGCCGGCCGAGGTGAAGAAAGACCCCTTGGGTCCCGGGGCCCCATAAGCTATCCAGTTTTTTGGCTTCCCAACCTCCTGCAATTTTCGGGATCTAACTTTTTGGGGCCCCGACCCCCAAAGGGATAGGGGCCCTCACCACCATGGGCCATACCGGGCTTTCCACAGAAACCGAGGGTACCGAGGGTACCGACGCTCCCTTCCGCGTTAGCAACACCCCAGAGAGCTCTCCCCTCCCCATACCGGAACGACCGGTTAGCTGCATACCCTAAAGGGGTTACCTTTCAAATACCCCCAAAACATTGGGGTTATTTAGCATTTTCCCATCTTTCCCCCGGGGAAAAACATTTTTTAAGCCATCGCTCTTTTTTTTTTTTAGTAATACAGTATTAAAAAACCCAAGCACTCGAGGTAGGGTTTTTCATGGTTGTAAACGCCCTAAACCCATATTGTGCCCCTTTAGCTAGGTTGGTAGCCCTTGGGAAAAATTGTACTGGAGACGGGTTGGAATATCCGTTCACTAAAAACTAAAGCCATGTTTAAATTTAAAAAATATTTGAAATTAAGATGTTAATAATCATTTAAGTGGGGTGATAACTGATAAGAAAATATTATTTATTTTGAGTTTTTTATTTGTCCCCATAAGCACCCAACAATAAATTGGATATTAAAATAACACAAATTGGTTATTTTTTTTTCCCAAAAAAGTCCCAAAGTTATTGGTGAAACATCTGAGCAAAGTAAAAACAACAGGGTTTCCCGGTTTTAAAACCCGGGTTTCCTGGCCTACCCCGGGGCATCTTCATACCCAAATGGTTTGAAATTGTGTTTTCCCGTTTGGGTCGTCCCATTTATAAATTTTTTCAGTATTTTACCTAAAAAACGTATGTCTTTCGCCCCTTTCCGAAAGTGGGGTTTTAAAATCTATGTTAAGTCTTTTACTTGGGGGGTTTTATAAATAAAGTTTTTTTCAGCAAATTTTTACGGTGTTTCATTTGTCCCAAAAATCATACTTTCTTTCCCTAAAGTGGGTAAAGTAGAAAAACTGAAAAGGGAAGGATTGAAATTTTTCTTATTTTTGGACATAACCAGACATGAACGGGTTTCACCCGCTCCACCCTTAAAATATCAATAGCACAGCACAAAAATTTAACAAAGTTATTATTTATTAAACCCAGTGAACTTAAAGAAGTAATAAACATTCAAAATTAAAAAAAATATTTCATTTAACAGATACATACAAATTTTAAAAAAATAACATAACAATTATTGGGTTAAACCATAACCCGATTTTTTTTTTAAATTTTAAAACTGGTCTCACGGGCAAAAACTTCCCCAACTTTAAAAAAAATTTGGGACAATCTTAACCCCTTTGGGGAAAATTTGGAGGTTTTTTGATTTAAAAAAAAATTGGCCTTTTTTGGGGTACTGACATCTTTCTGAAAAATTTTTATTTTATATGTTTGTTTGTTTTTTTTGGAAGTGGTACGCTCGAAAGGGCTTATTTCAAATAAAAAATGTGTTTTTGGAATGCAATTTTTTGCTTTTTTGGGGAGGGTATATTTGTTCCCCCCCAGTACAAGAAACGGTGTTGTCGGGGCCTTTTTTAAAATTGGTACGATGCTCGTAGAGTCTGGGGAAACCCCAAAAATAATCACTTTAAAATTTGTAAAGTTACATTTGAAAGATAAAATTTTTTTAAAGGGGTCTTTTGAGTGTAGTAAATGAAAAAATTTTGGGTGATAAAAAAAAATTTTTGGGGGGGGTAGGGTAATAGCCCCCTCAACTCAGAAAACCTCAACTGAAATTCTTGAAAAAAATTGCTACAGTCATTTTATTAAATTTATTTTATTTTATTATTTTTTTAAGAAAATTCTTTTTAAACTAGTTCAAGGCTGAAAATGTCGCCCGTTCATGGAAAAAAACACCCCTCCCCGGTGTATTCCCTATTATTTGTTTCTGGTCATAAAAAAATTTTTTACGTTTCCGGGAAAGATTAAAATATGGGCAAATACTTAGAAAACTTTTTTCTCTTTCCCCGTAAATATGTGTAGTGTGAACAAAGGTTTTGCATAAACATATAATTTTTGTTTTATAGGGGAAAAGCCAAAGTCGGGTTTATAGACGAGTGAGTGACCCCCCTGCGATTTCCCGAAAAAAATCCCCCCCCTCCCCATACCTAAGGTGGATCTAGCCCAGTATGGGGAAAGATTCGGGATTCCCAAAACATTTCTAACTACTCATCTATTTAAGGCTTGGCGTTTCCCCGTCTATTTGGCCCCAAGGCGCAAAGAAGGAGTCCATGGGGGGTAAATTCTAGGTGAAGAAAAAAGTAGTACTTTAAATGTCCCACTGTTTTTTTAGTACTTTGGGGGTAAAATGGTGGTGTCGCTTCGTGGTGACGAGGGCCCGAAGTGCAAACAGGGCCCACGTTTGGAAGGGTAGGAAGGGGCCAGAGTGGTTGTTTTTCCCTATTGTAGAGAGTGGTAGGATACCCTTGTCCTTTTGCCCGCATTGGTGAAGGGGGGGGCCAAAGGGGGGATAAAGGGTTTGGGGGGTGCACTGCTAAACCCTTCCTTACCTTTAAGTTTAAAAAGGGGTGGAAGCATTGCTGTAACCCAAATTTGCTCGGGGTTTTAAAGGGGGTGGCAAAGCCCCTCCGTTCTCACTTGGGTTTTAAGGGAGGAGGAACCAGGGTTGGGGTCCAGTCCTATGTGTAAGGGCATAGTTATGCCATGAACATAATTTTCAGTAGCTATACTGGGTTGTGATTTTTTTTGTTGTAATTTTGGGGGCAAGAGGCGGGCTTTCATTGCAGAAGGACTATGGTTTTTTTTCTCAGGTCAAAAAGTAAGGGCCCTTTTTGTTATGCTGAGCTAGTAATTTTTCGGTCAAAGCCCGTGAGTAAAGGGACAGTCTGTAAATTTAACCCTTTAAATCTTCTAAAGGGCTGCAAAAAGAGGGGGAGGGGAGTTTTGGCGCCCCAAATTTCTGGCTTTTTTTGGGTAAACGGTTATAACCCATTATCCCCAAAATTTTAAAACAAAATTTTATAAAGAATAAATCCATGGTTTTTCCCTTATGGATTCCTAAATTAATTTATTAATTTTGAAATTTAAAAATTTTGTGAAATACCAAAATTTTCTCAATTTTTTGGGCAAATTTTGGGAATTTTTTGCAAGGAACAGATTTTTTAAAATCAAAATTTTCATAATATAAAAACAACGTATAAAAACCGTGTGAAAAAGGGGAGGTCAATTTTTGGGTTTTTTCGTTACGATAAAAGGTTTTGGGGGGGAAATTTTTTCCCGAATTTTAATCCATTTTTTTGGGTTTTCCCCTCTTTTCAAAGTTTTTTGGGCTTATGTCTCGCAATTTATCTTTAAGGCTTATTTGGGGCCCAAAAATTACGGATATCAAATAAAAGTACTTTATTAAATCCCTTAAAAATTGGTTAATTTTATTACCAACGGTTTTAAGGGGAAATCACCAAAACTGTTTTCGCCGGGATTGAGTTGGGCCAAACTCACGTACCCTCTTAAAATTTTTTGTTTATTTATTGTTTTTTTGTTTGTGGATGCGGCAGAAGTTGCACATTTTAAATTCTATGTGAACAAAGTGGGGGCGTGGGGTTTTTACCTGACTTGGTGCGGTTTAGCATGGGTGTATTTGAGTAACAAGTAATGTTTTTTTTTGGGAATTTTTTTAAATTATATTGTTTATTTAAAAAATTTTGTAATTTTTTTTTTATTATTTAAAAATTAAATTTTTTTTTTTAAAACCATCCCCGAAAATCAGTAAATGTAATCCTAAGGTTAATTTGGGGTTTCCCCAAAAACAAATTTTTGCCCCCCATTTGGAATTAAAAAATTCATTTTTTTTGGGCTGTGAATTGAGATTATAAAATATTCTTGCTGATTACGAATGTCGCGAGCCGAGTCACGGCGTTAATACGGTAATGTTAGACTGGGAAAAAACGTTTTAAGCCCCGCGCGTTGTTGGATGAGCGTAATTGGTGCTTGAGTGCCAGGTGTTATGGGGATTTCGTTGTTCTGAAAAAAAAATTATTACTTAGTTAAAGATTTTTTTAAATAAAAAAAAAATTTTTTTTTTTTTTTTTTTTTTTTTTTAATTAATCAAAATTTTTGGAAAGAAAAAAATTAAAAAATTCGATTTTTATAAAAAAATAATTTTTCGATTGCGCTCAAATTTTACACGAATTTTTAAATTTTCATAAAAATTAAGGTTCTGTAAAAAAAATAATTAAAAATGGGAAAAAGCATGAAGGGTTATAAGTCGAAAAAATTTTTTTTAAAAATCAAAAAAATCGTAAAATTCGATTTTAATGAGAAACGTTTTTTTGATTGCGCTAAAAAAACGTGGCAGTTCTAAGTTCAGAGGATTTCGAAGGTCTCCATAAAATTGCATGGCAATTGGAGTATTGGTTTTAGCCGGAATCGTGTTAACAAACACACAAAATACAAAAAAAAAGGAAAAAGGAAAGAAAAGGAAAGGAAGAAAAAAAAACATTCCGGTTTTTGTTCTCCAGTGTAGTGAAATGGAACCTTCGCTTGCTCGCTTCGCTCCATCCAATAATGCGTCAGCTGTTTGTTTTGCGAAGGGGCGAGACGTCAAGTAGAAACACGTGGGTTTGTTGTTTTACGCACACGGCTGTTCGTCTTTTTATTTGTGTTACAGTTGACGGGCCCCGCTCACTCGAATGGATATCGGGTGGAGGAAGGGAAAGCAGTAAATGCCTGCGGTTTTGACAGTGGACGGAGAAGTGTCCGGCTCGTCTAGTCACAATGTTGGGACAGCCTGACAACGTATTTCGATTTAAAAAATCTAGGAATTTACCAGGAATTCCAAATGTTATTACTTGGGGATTTTGGAAAATAAATCTTAATGTGGGTGCAGCTTAATGTTTTTGTTTGAACTACGCACAACAAATAATTAGCTAATTTATACTTGTGTATTTTGTTGTTATTGTTTATGAAAAGACTAAGATATGGATTTACAGGTTTAAATTATTTGATTCCTAATTCACAGGAATTATAGATTTGATTAGGAAGGTTTGACTGTCGTAGAGTCACGTTTTCTTAAATTAGTACCTGGATGTATATGCCAAAGGCGAGGTTATGAGTTTCGTCCGGAAAAACGTGGGATTTCTCTGTTTTTTCCCCTATACATGGATTTTCAGCTTAGGGGTCCTGATATGATGGTTTCACTGGGTCTTTGGAGAGGATGTGGCGCCGAATGAAGTGAATTTTTGCCAAGACAGAAGAGATCTTTCGGCTAAGACAAAGGAAGAGGGTATCTACTAATTGCGTTTGTCAAGGTGATATATTTAAAACTGAATTAGGAGCCTGACACTGAATGGATATGACCAGTTTATCAACCTATAACATCGTATACTTTATGGGTTTCAACGATAATTGTTGGAAACAACGTCGTCACTTGTTAAGAAGAGTCACATTGCGCTGCGGTACAGGGAATTAAATCGAGAGGATCGAGTTTATCAACACACAGGAATAGATGGAAGAATACCAATGAGTAAGGATTGCAACTTCAAATCAGACCCCTCAAAGGAAACGACTCTTCTCTCTTTTCCTTGTATATGGTCATTCATTTGATTCACCCCGGCTCGAGCCGGGGTGAATTCGAATGAATGACCATGTACAAAGATAAGAAAGAAGAGTCGTTCCTTTGAGGGGTCTGGCTCGAAGTTAGCGATACGTTCTTGCAAGAGTCGAAGAGATTAGAGGACGATGATAACTATTGTGTCAAGAATAAGCGAAGCTTATTCAGGAAGGAGGAACAAAAAACGAGGACATTTTTTACCCCCGGAATGAGGGATGTCAAGTTCTGTAGAGTACTTGTTGGAACAATTTAGGTGCACGCTAGTGCACCGCAGCCAAGCAAGCGTGCGCTAGAACACTCAAGGCACCTTATACTGTAAGCAGAGTTGGGCCGTTTTCGAGGCATCGCACAGGCAACACGGGATGTGACATGAAGCTAAAAACTGTCTTGATCGGGGAAGTTTGGGTACCTGACAACATATATTAAATTTGGTTGAGGTGAGACTATCATTTCTGGTCGAAAACGTGGGTTGAAACATGCTTTAAATCATTTTCAGTATGTTAGATACTACTACTACTACTACTACTGTCTAATTCGCAAATTTTAACAAAAACTACGATTGTGCACGATCGGGTGAATGTACACCATTCAAACTTTGCATGGCTATTGATTTACGAGTTCTTCAAAAACCTTTTTAAAAAAAGTGTAAAAAGTTAACGGGGAGTCATGCAAATTGGCAATTTCATATTAATAATTGTACATAAATAATTATTGTTATATATACGTAAAAGTGAAGATAAAAGAGATACACGGCGTGTTATTAGTCTCAAAAGCCAATAGTCATATATTAAACTTCTTGTTCTTTGTAATATTTCAAAGATTAACACCGTCAAGTAAAATGTGCAGCGGAGCCGCGGGGAGTATGTGTGCGTGTCGTTTACATCTTTTCGTCTCTCTCTCTCTCCTCCCCCTCTCTTCCTCTCAAGTATTTTTTTATAGTTTTAAGAAAGATATGAACGATTTCAAAAACCATTGCTCAGAGGGAAAAGCCAGGCATCTGTCAAAAAGGGGTTGGGGGAGGTAAATCCCTACGCAACAAAAGAGCGTGCGGCAAGGCGAACCTCTAAGAAGAGGTGGTAAATACCGGTGAAAGTACAATAATTTAAATTTTTTTAAAAGCAATTAGAAAATTGACTTTTCGGAAATATTATCGGGCGTGTGTGAAAAGTGCTAGTGGGGGACAAATTATTAAATTAACAATGCAACCAAAAATTTAATTGGCGCGAGTGGCGGAGAAATATTTAACATTAATTGTTTTAAGTTATGGTTTTATTACGATAAATTTTATTATATCTATAAAAAATGTATCTTAGCCCCCAAAAAACTTAAAAAAGTATTAAAAATCCGACACATACAAAAACTTTTTAAAAGCCAGAGCCTTTCCACCCAAAAATTTGAGATATACTTGAAGACCCAAGCGACTTTTCTCAGCATTATGCCCACAAAGTTTGAATCATTTGCCCCGTGACTAACCCAAGCAAGGATTTCAACGTTGTGTTCCGTACAAACAAATGATGGAACATAAATACAGTAAATTCATATTAATAAAAAGTATTCAAATATATAAAAATAAACAAAAAAGCTTGGCGCATTAAAAAAAAAGTTCTGCCCTTTGTGCACCTCTCCGTGTTAGGCACTTGCCACACCCCACAGTTTCGACAGATATCTACTACCCCCAAAGCCACATATTTTCTTACTTTTTTGCATTGTACTTGTAAACGTCGGTATTGCATGATGCCTTTTGGTCGAGGTTCGCCCCTTGCCACACGCTCGCCTTTGTCAATGCCCCAAGCTTTATTAGTTTTATTATTTATATTTGAATCTTTGATTAATATGAATTGACTGTAATTATTTTCCATTCATTATGTTTTGTACAGGAAACAACTTTGAAATCCTTTGTTTGGGCGTTAGTCACGGGGCGAAAGATTCAATATTTTGTAGGGCATAACTGCGGGATGAAACGTCGTTTTGGCCTTAAATTTTTATCTCAAACTTTTAGTGTAAAAGGGCTTGGCTGGCTTTTTAAAAGTTTTTGTATTGTCGGATACTATTATTGAGGTCCATACATTTTGGAATCCAATCAGAGAAAACGTGGTTCTTTAGGGTCGACGTCAGGTACTTCCGGTGGCTCATTTGGTCGCAATACAAAAAGGAAAATGACCGACAAAAACGCTGGGAAAAAAAGTTTCCCACAACTAAGTGTGCTAAAGATCGGATTTTGTTTAAGGGGCTTTGAACGAGAGAATGCGGAGGTTCGTAGAGACGTTCGTTGAGATAGAGAGCCGAGTGACAACCGTTGACGGAGGAGATGGGATAGTGGAAAAAGAATGGGAAGGTGAATGAAAAATTTCCGGGAAGATTTTCAAAGAGAGGATTACGGACGAATAACAGAAAAAGGATTAGCCATAAGAAGAGGTGAAGAAAAAGTCATCTCTGGGTTCGACATCGGGGCGCCAGAGGGAGCAGTCAAAACCCACATACCGGGGAACCCAGGAGTCAATCGGTAAGCCATGACCCCAATTTATAATCTGAGTCAGTAGAGGTATAAACCCACGGTCTGCCAGAGGGAACCATGGTTCATCCAGGTCAGAATGGGAAGGTTACTATGTTTTCTTTAATACAGCTTACTACTGGTCTAAATCCCCCCAGAACCCCCACCTACCCCGGCCCTGGTCAGTTTTAGGTGGGGGGGTTTTGGGGTGAAAAAGAGATGCGCCCCCAATTCGCCTGGGCAAGTAATCTTTTTGCCAGGGGCCTAACCCTTTTACTAAAATATATCCTACCTACATTAAGCTGCATTAAACCCAAACCCTGTTGTGTAATGAGCAGTTTGTAGGTTTTAAAAAGTTCATCATCTATGTGAAGGACGGGATTTTTTTCAAATTTAATCCCAAATCCTTACGACATAATGTCGAAAAAGGGTTAACCACTATCCTGTTTATTTTGATTTTTTCGTTTAAACCACCTATAAAATTTTGTGCAACGTATCAAAATCAAAAGTTTAACAATTTACGGGAAAAATAAATTTTTAAATTGAGGAAATTGTAAAAAAATTCAGTACAAAAGGGAATTTTTTAAATTTAACGAACTGTACGCACTTTTTTTAAAGAGGTCGAAATTGGGAAACTTAGTTTAAGGGGTTTTGCCTTACTAAACTACAAAGTTCTGGTATATAAGGGGCAGTAGTTCCTTTGGGAGATCTACAGAAGCCCCTAGGCAGTCTACGGTCTAAATTTGTCTAGTGTCTACTTAAAGGTTTCACTATGGCAAACATGCGGGTGCTCGTTTCGCCGTGGCTGTACTTGTAGCATTACAGGTCTCGCTTTGGGGGTTGGGCCCTGTGAAAGTTTCTTAAATTTTTTGTTTTTTCATTATGAAAATGTTGCTTTAATTTTTCCCTTGCCAAGGGGGCGGTATGGGGGAATTCTTTTTTATGTTTATGTTACAAAAACGTTGACTTTTTCCACATTTTGCATAATACATCTCACATGCTGACGCTTCAATACATTATTTTGGGTTTTATTTTTGTCGGAATAAAAAGGGAAAGAACTCTTTGGGGAACATAAAAAAAATATGCTACAAAAAAAATCTAAAGAAAGGAATTTGTTTGTTTTTTTTTCAGATTTTCACTTGTTTAAAAACTTTACGACATCGTTGGGGGTATTAAGTTAATTTTTTTGTAACATATCCTTAAATAATATTCTTTTTTCTTTAAAATGGTAAATAAAATTTTCGTACTTTATCAAATTCCTTTCGAAGGTTTCCCCTTGAAATTAAAATGGGCCAAGTATTTTAACATATAGGATATATTTGCGAAAAAATTTAAGGGGGCCCATCTTTTTTTCCCCCATAGCAGGCCCCCCAAAAAAAATAGAAATTGGCACCTTCCTAATTGTTAAAGTACTGTTTGTAAAAAAATGATTTATACCAAATATAATTATTTTCCCAATTGTGCCCTGTAAAATTTTAATACACCCAAAAACAAAACCCTAAAAAGTATTGAATTTAAAAGGGTAATTTTGTAAATATTTAAACCGACGCGACAAAAAATTTTTAAAAAAATACCCCAACCCTTACACTTTCAAAGCAATGATATCAAAAAAAAAATGGCCAAGCTATTTTCCCCTTTCCACACTGGCTTTTTAAATTTCATAAATACAGTAACCCAAAACAACATTTTTAAAAAGTTTGTCAAAAAAGAATTTGGCAACTTTTAAATTTAAAAACGAAATATTTACAAATTAAATTTTGTCAATTTTTTTAAAACTAACATTTAATAAAATTTTCTTTTTTGCCAAGTTTGTTTGTGTGCTTGGCAAATTAGAATTGGTAACTAAATTTAAACGAAAAAAGTTCATACTATTTCTTTTTTCCAATTAATTTAAAAAACAAAATGTTCATAAAAATTCAATTTTGCCAAGCTTTCCAAAGACGTTACTTTTTGAAAAAAAATGGCAAAAATTCTGAAGGGAAAAATGATTTGGCCCTTTTTTAGATCAAATTATTTTTTGGTGTGTAAGGTTGCTGTATTTTTTAAAGTTTTTTGATGTGTGGGATCTCATTATTTTTCCATTTTTATATGAAAAACATTTTTGTAAAAATAAAATAAGAATATTTAAAAAGTATGTTTTTTGTTTGGGTAATACAATTGACAATAGTTTTTTAAAAAGTGCTCGTTCCCCAAAAAATTTGATTTTTTACGAAATGTGGGTGATTATTGTCAAGTTTCTATAGTTTACCCCTTTTTTGAAATTATATACCCGAAAAAGGGTATATTAAAAACCCCTTATTTGGGGCCTTCCAGCTATCTTTTACAACTTTTTTTTTTTTAAAAGGGAATACATCGCCATTTCCTTTAAGGCCATTTAAAAAATGAAAATTGTAGCCCCACCCCTTTTATCAGAATCGCTGGCCCAAATTTAAACTGACGAATAGTAAGTAGTAGCTAGTAGTAGCAAGGCGTAGCCAGAAGCCGAGCCCGTAGCTAACATCCTTAAAATGTTTTTATCATGTTTCAAGTCATTTTTTCCTAAGAAGGAATGCTGTACCCAACAAAAAAATTTACGTGTTTCAGGTACCTAAATCCCCCCGAGTTTATAATTTTAAGTTCACATCCCTTTTATGACGCTGGGAACACTCGAAAAATTACCACAATTTTGCTTTGCTGTATAAGGTGCCTGAGTGTGTAGCGCGCCGCGGCTTGGCTGTGGATCTTCATATCAAGGTTGAACGGGACAAAGTGCCAAATGGCATGGATCGGGGGGAACAGGAGTCTATCTCTACTGGGAAACTAGAAAACACACGATGCCATGAATAATGTAAATTGTGGGTATTAGAAAAAGAAGAAAACAAAGATCATGTAAATTATGGGAAAACGCTAAAATCCCCCGCGTTGTTGAGCGAGCACCGGCGTGTAAAACGACCGAGTACACTTCCCCTAAGTTACATCCTTAAGATAAAGGTCTTAACCGATTTAGTGAAAATGGGAAAATAGGAGAAATTTTTCTTTTAAACCAATGATCGGTTTTGTTCAAAAAAAACAGAACCCGATAGGTGGTAAGTCTGTGTCCAAAATTCAGGTCGATAAAGAGAAACGGGGCGACCCCGTACCCAAGCGTAAAAAGGAGAAAAACACATTCGAGCCATAAGAGTCAAGTGGAGACGCTCGCTACGCTCGCTCAAATACTTCAGAACTAGTTGGTAGGTAAACACATAAATGAACGATGGTGTTTGCAGAGTACGGATGAACCTGCAGAACAGCGTTAGAAAGCACAGATTATCTTCCTTCTGGCGACCAGTTGTCCCACTTCAAGGCACCCCTACACCAGCAGACATACATTTTACTTTCCTGTGTGACCCGGTATCTGTTCTGTTCCAGGCCTGTCCGTTCAAACTGTACACTATTGCCCGTGTTTTTCATCTTACCCTTTTCCCGTTGACCGGTTTATCTTTCTGTTTCAGGGCCCGCTACTCGTTCAATTGACCTATTGCCCGTGTTTACACTTACCTTTTCCTGTGTGACCCGGGTTTATCTGTTCTGTTTTCCCGGCCCGTTTTCTCGTTCAATCTGTACACTTTGCCACGTTTTCCGGTATCCTTTTTCCTCTTCCCACGATGCCCCCTGTGACCTTGAACGCGGATGCAGCGGGTGCCAGGCTGTATCGGCTAGGAGCATTCTCTCTAGCCAACGTGAGTACTGAGGCTTCTCTCATCTACACAAACCCCCGTGTCATTACATCTCAACACAGTGTTATTTTCAAACCCGGCTTGTGTCCAGTAGGAGAAAGCTCAATTATCATTAAACACTTACTCCCTTTTTTATTCTTTAATGAAAAAGTTTATTTACTACCAAAATTTTTTTTATGGGTTTTATGAAGCATTCAGATTAATACTATACCGTTTAGTATAAAAAACTTTTATTCCCCTTTAATTTAAATTAAAATTTCTTTTTCTATGAACTAAAAATATCCTTTTGACCGATATCTAATAACAATCAAAAATAAAAAAAAAACAAAACAAAAAAAATTCTGCTCAAAAGTTTACCCAATTAAAATTGGGAAAAATTTAAAATATTAAAAATTTTAAAAGGGTTTTCCCAATGCAAAATATAAATGCACGATACATAATACAGTTAGGTTCACTCAAAAAAAAACTAAAAAAAAACTAGAACTAAAAAAAAATATATCCTTTTAGCCATTTTTGCCCTTTTTAGCCTATTTAAATTAAATATTAACCCTACCCTTTGAATATGTCTATCTATAACGGTGCTATTTAAGTCTAATGCGGTGAGTTAAATTCCCTAAATCCCTTTTTGAATCGTGTTTGTTTCAATTGATTAAAAGTTCGATGGAAAGGGCATTTTCCCCGACTGCTAGTCGACTTTTTTAGAGGTTTTTTACTTTTTTTCCTTTATGACACGTGAATAAATAAGATCTTTTTCGAAAGTATTGATCATAACTTATCTATCTTTAAAAAAATACACCCCAAATCATTAACCCCGGGAAAGTTATTTTAAAACCACTTAATTGAACTAAAATCTTGGGTTTCTTAAACTAAATGAGTCGAGCAGGATGCTTAGGAAGAGACTAAGTTCTCCGAAAATCGCGAATAAAAATAAGTTTCCCAGGTTTTTTGGAGTTTTGGCCCTAAGGGGGTTTTTTAATAAAATCTAACTATTATCATATCATTAATGGAATTAAGTTTTCAACTAATAGTCAAGTTCTGTCTTTCACGACAGGGGGTTAGGGGACAGGACCTTTTGAATACCGCGAAAAAAAACAGCTACGTGGAGGCCCGAAGAAAAACTAAAATTATAACAACCACACAATGAGCGCATTTCAGATTGCATTTTTTCATGTATCTACATACAATATAACACTAATTTTTTGGAAAAATTTTAGAAGTCATGTGAAGGATTTGGGATCAATGGTATTAACACATAATTTACTAAATAATTATTTAGTATAGATTTTGCCCTCACCAATTGCCACATAACTGTGAATATAGCTAAAGGTGACTAAAGTGTCGTACTTTTTGGCCACCTTTTTTCACGAACAAAACTACGACCTTCATCCGGAAAATAAACGTTTGTACAGCAGGACCTTTATCCCAAAAACTCACGGGTCTTGCCAAATTCTTTACTTTCAATGGGAAGCCCGTATTGGTTGGGTGAGAAATGTTGTATTTTAGAAATTTTCCCCAAAAGCTTAAAAAAAACTACATACAAGTAGCCCAAAATTTGGCCCCTTTTTGCAATGTGTTTTTAAATGTAGCCGAATGACAAGTAATGTTTAGCGTCGTTCCCGTTTGGGGACGGGTTGCTAAGATTTTAGTTTCAGTAGGCGAAATAATTGATACATTGAATTTTCAACACAAGAAGAAATACTTTTTACATAAAAAATGTTTATTCATTGAATCACTTGACTTTTCAAAACAACGAAGTAAAACTTTTATACATAAGGCAGTTTTTTAATTGTAATCACTGACTTGTCAAAACAACGAAAAATACTTTCTATAATAAGGGATGTTATTATTTTAATCAATTGACTTTTCAAACAACGAAAAAAATACTTCATACATAAGGGAAAGTTTATTTATGTAAAACAATTGATGTAACACAAGAAAAAGTTTTTAACATAAGGATGTTTATTCATTGTAATCCTGATTTCAAAACAACGAAAAAGTACTTTCTATACTAAGGCTGTTTATCATTGTAATCACTGACGGCAATACAAAGAGAAAAACTTTTATACTAAGGAAAGTTAATTCTTTTAATCACTTTACATGTAATACAACGAAGAAGTATTTTTCTATACATAAAGCTGTTTATTCATGTTATTTTCTTGACTTGTCAATACAACCGAATAAGTAATTTATTACAGAAGGCTGTTTTATTCATTATATGATATGGTGTGGCTCGTTGGGTCTGTGTGGCTCCGTTGGTCTTTTGTGTGGCTTTCGTTGGTCTTGTGTGTGGCTCGTTGGTCTGTTGTTAAGCGATCTCGCTTCCAATGCGGAAGGTCCATGGTTCGATTCCCGCTAAAGTCAAGAAGTTTTTTTAACTTCTGATTTTGGACTACAGTCATCAATTCCTGTCTTAGGAGTTTGTAAACGGTGACTTTGGAGCCGGCCCTAGCAACGAAGCACATATAACTTTCAGATTGTTCTGAATCGGCTTGTGTGACTTCATCTGGGCGTTATTTCGCTGGTGTTCGCACTGTCCACACCACTGATGCTATATTTCACTATTAAATATCGATCTTTGGTTGTTTAGATCACTCGTCATTGCGTTCGGGGCCGGCAATGTTGGCTTGGTCGCTTTGATTTTAAAGTCCCCCACTGAAAATCAGTTATATAACTGAGTGGGCAGACTCTAAATAAAATTTATTTATTTTTATTTAATCACTTGACTTGCACTACAACAAAAGAAGTACTTTCTATAACTAAATCGTCTCGAATAAGCCAAAGTGCATAAATATGAGACGTTAAGCATATCCAATTCATCATGAATCTAGGACATAAGGTATGTTATTATGTATGTTCCTTGTTTAGAGGTCACCGTCCTGCGCAACCGCCTTTAAAACTCAACTTCATGCTGAACTCCCGAGGTGCCTTACTACCTACCGCTTTCTGGACTTTGGTTCTACACTGGGATTGACTAACGCGACCCTTCTCGGCCGTTCACGGTGCGTTATCATCGTCTTGTATTAAAGGTTGCGGCCGGAGTGGAGAAAGACTCCCTTGTGCGGCCGCCATCAGCTACACAAGTGTTTGGCTTCCGACCTTCCTGCAAGTTTCTGTCCAATCTCACTGTCGCCCCCAACCACCATCGGATACCGGGCATCACCACCATCGGGATCCGGCGTCACAGTACCGAACGGTACCGACGGTAGCGACGCTACCTATCCTGCGGTCTAGTAACAGCTCAGAGAGCTCTCGCCTCCCCATAACCTGGAACGAGAACCGGTGCTTCACTACCTTCAACGTGTTATCCTCCAATAATCTCTACACATTGTGTTCTAGCACTTTTATCATTCACGGGGAAACTAAATATCAAGCCATCGCTCGGAGATAATACGATTAACGACACAGCAATCGAGTAGGTTTCATGGTTGTCAACAGTCCTAATCCCATATTGTGGACGTGGAGCTAGGTTTGGTTTCTTGAAATTGTACTAGATACGGGTTGAATATCCCGTCTGTAAAATACTGAAAGCCTGTTTTCAATTATGTATAGAATTCTGACACTAATAATCATTTAAGTAGGGTGATATGTATATTATTTATATTGCTTTATTATTGTCACATGATCAGCCACAATAGAAATTGGATATATTAATAACACAATTTGGTTATTTTGTTTCCAAAAGTGCCAAAGTTATTGGTGAACATCTGAGTCGGAACGTGAAACTCATGTTCGGATGTTAAACAATGTGTTCCTGCCTACTCTGCCTCTTTCTAGCTAATGGTTGAAATTGTGTTTCCCTGCTTGATCGTATATTTATGAGATTATTCAGTATTTACCTAACAGCGTTTGTTTTTTCGTCCCATCCGAAATGCGTGTTAACTCTATGTTTAACTCTTTACATTGGATGTTATAAATAAGTGTGTTTCTGCAATATTACGGTGTTTCATTTGTGCAAGAACTCATACTTTCGTTCCTAAAGTGTGATCTAAAACGTTTAAGGAAGGGATTTGTAATTTCTTATTATGGACATGACTACACTTGAACGGGTCTTCACACCGTGCACAGCACAAAGTACAAATGTTTTAGTTATTCAACCAGTGAACTTCAGAAGTAATCACATTCGAAACCAAAAAGTATATTTCAATTTAGGGCCGACTACATCGAATTTAGAAAATAATATACATTATTGGGTTCACCATGACCCGAAAAAAACTTTTTAATTTTCAAACTAGGTCTCATGGGCAAAAACTTTCCACATTAAAAAAATGGGACAATCTTAATGCCCTGTGACATTGGAGGATTTTGATTTAAACAAATATTGGCCATTATTGAGGTACTCGACAGTCTCTTCTGTAAAATATCTTATATGTTTGTTTGGTAATTTTGGGAAGTGGTACGCTCGAAATGCTTATTCTAATAAAAAATGTGATTTTGGAATGCATATTTTTGCGTTTTTGAGGGTATATTTGTTCACAGTATCAAGACTCGATGTTGTAAGGGCCTTTTTTAATTGGTACGATGCTCGCTAGAGTCTGTGGAACAAAAAATAATCACGTTAAAATTGTGTAAAGTTACAGTTGCAAGATATAATTTTTAAACGGTCATTTGAGTGTAGTATAATCCCACACTTACTAAAACTTGTAAAAAGCCTGCCAAGCCTTTCACACCTAAAAGGTTTGAGATATACTTGAAGAGCCAAGCGACGTTTCATTCAGCAGTTATGCCCTTCAAAGTATTGATATCATTTCGCCCCGTGACTAACGCCAAGCAATGGATTTCAACGTAGTGTTCCTGTACAAAACATAATGGATGGAACATAAATTACAGTCAATTCATAAATCAAAGTATTCAAATATATATAAAATAACACTAATAAAGCTTGTCGCATTGACAACGGCGAGCGTGTGGCATGGTTCGAACCTCCGCCCAAGAGGTCATCATGCAATACCGACCGTTTGACAAGTACAATACAAACAGTAAAGAAAATATGTGGCTTTGCGGTAGTAGATATCTGGCGAAGACTGTGGGGTGTGGCAAATGTCTAAGAAACGGAGAGCGTGCACAAAGGGTAGAACATTTTTTTCAATGCGCCAAGCTTTATTAGTGTTATTTAATATATATTTGAATACTTTGATTTATGAATTGACTGTAATTTATGTTCCATCCATTATGTTTTGTACAGGAACACTATGTTGAAATCCATTGCTTGGCGTTAGTCACGGGGCGAAATGATATCAATACTTTGTAGGGCATAACTGCTGAATGAAACGTCGCTTGGCTCTTCAAGTATATGTGAAACCTTTTAGGTGTGAAAGGCTTGGCAGGCTTTTTACAAGTTTTGTAAGTGTGGGATTTCAATACTTTTTTTAAGTTTGGCGCTATAGCTACTTGTTGTTATAGATATAATAAATTTATCGTTAGTGATCCATAACTTAAAACAAGGTTAAATGTTAAAATTTCCTCCGCCACTCGCGCCAATTAAATTTAGGTTGCATTGTTATATTTAATAATTCGTCCACCACTAGCACTCACGACACACGCCAGATATATATTGCCGAAATGTCATATTTTCTAATTGCTGTCAAAGTAAATTTAAAATTATTGTGCTTGTCACCGGTATTGACCACCTCTTCTTAGGAGGTTCGATCCTTGCCGCACGCTCTTCGTTGCGTAGGCATCTACCACCACCAACACTTTTGACAGATGCCTGGCTCGCCGTCTGAGCAATGGTATGAGACATCGTTCTGTATCTTTCTTAAAACTATAAACGAAACACTTAAGAGAGGAGAGAGAGAGAGAGCGAGAGCGAGAGGGAGAGAGAGAGAGAGAGAGAGAGGAGAGAGAGAGAGAGAGAGAGAGAGAGAGAGAGACGAGAGAGATGTAAACGACACGCACGCATACTCCCCGCGGCTCCGCTTTTTATTTTACTTGACGGTGTTAATCTTTGAAATATAACATAGAACAAGAAGTTTAATATATGACTATTAGACCGAGAGCCAGTGACAGTTTCTATTGCCTCATAAAGGTACATATGTTTTGACCATTGGAATAGAAGCGGAAATTCATGTCATTTCAAAAATGCGCGGTCTTACGAGTCAACGTGGGGGCGTTTACCGTCAGGACGCCCCCAAATTGGGCCCCAAAAAGGGTCAAATCTGCCCCCATTAAGTATACACGATTAAAACATACAAAAATTTATTAAAGAAGTTAGCCCAAAAAAGAATATCACTCGTCGGACGGGCTGCGTTGGGCCGTTGACCCGTCAGACGTCCCCAAAGTGGGCCCCAAAAAAAGTCAACTCTGCCCTCATAAGGTATACGTGATTCAAACATACGTCATTTTATAGTGAAAATTACCAGGAAAACGAATATTACTCGTCAGACGAGATGCGTTGGGGTTTGACCCTTCGGTAACCCCTAAAGTGGGCCCCCAAAAATGGTCAAATCTGCCCCCGTAGGATATATATAATTCAAACTTACGTCATTTTATAGAGCCAGTTACCAGAAAACGAATATCACTCGTCAGACGGGCTGCGTTGGGGCTTTGACCCGTCAAACGCCCCCGAAGTGGGCCCAAAAAAGGTCAAATCTGCCCTCATAAGGTAAACATAATTCAAACATACGTCATTTTATAGAGTCAGTTACCAAGAAATCGCATATCACTCGTCAGATGGGTTGCGTCTTGCGTTGGGGCTTTGATCCGTTAGGTAACCTCCAAAGTGGGCCCCCAAAGATGTCAAATCTGCCCTTAAGACTGTTTGCCAAGCTCGGGCCAACGTTTTTTACAATGTTAAATGCCCATTTAAAAACACGCTTGATCGTCAAATCCAGCTAATTTCACATACAGAATGTACCGCTTTTTGACCTTTAATTTTCATCCAAAAAATCTGCATTTTTGGGAGGCTGTTCAGAAAAGATGAGCGTGTGTCGCTATCAAAGCACATTTTGAGATTTCAAATAATTATCTCCTACACAAAATTGGTATATTAGGCTACTACAAATTAACAGTTCGGTGTCATATTTACGGTCATTTAATAAGAAAAGTGAGCAATATTTGAAAAATGTGCCTAGATGGACCCCCTATTATACATTCTAACTTAACATTTTGGTGCAAAGCACAACCCGATAGGACCACCGATAGAGCTTCCAAGTGATCCAGAGTCCAGACTTCACCTCTGCGCTCTGCGTCAAAGCCTGGTTTTCTCGAGCTTAGCCAACAGTCTTAAGGTATATATGATTGAAACATACGGCATTCTATAGTAAAAGTGACCACGAAAAAGAATATTACTCCTCATTATTTCATCATTTTTGGTATTTTTGTAGGCCTATATTATTTATATAAATATATATATTATATATATATAATGTCATATATAATATATTAAACCTTGGTTTTATTGTAGGCGACAATGACGCTGTGAAATTGGTTCCATAGATAGAAATTTAAAAAAAAAATGCCATTATGTGTATATAGAGATGTTAAATACAGACCAAGATGGTTCCTCTATGATCTGTCCTCTTTGTCACTTGATGAGATTATGCAATGCGATTTAGAAGTAGAGGATTTCGATGAGGATGATGATGACATAGATGTTTCGGAAGCAGCGTACAGTGATGACGATTGTGATAACAGTTTTAATTTTTTTCACAATTTATTTATTCTAATCCTCAATTGTCTTTAATGAAAAGTATTTGCATGTTTCAACGCACGTAAAAGATTATTACGTATGTTATGATATGATGATGATTACTAATAAAATTTTATAGCGTATACAAACATACTGTGATAACGAATGTATGGAAGTTTTAAATAAATAAATAAATAAATTTTTATTTAGAGTCTACCCACTCAGTTATATAACTGATTTTCAGTGGGGGACTTTAAATCAAAGCGACCACGCCAACCCTGCAGGCCCCGACCCCGACGCAATCGACGAGTGAGCGATAACCAACCAAAGATCGAAATTTTAATAGGAAATATATCAATCAGTGGTATGGACAGTGCGAACACCCGCGAATCAACGCCAGAATCAACAAAGGCCGATTCAGAACAACTCTGAAATTTATTATGTGCTTCGTTGCTAGGAACGGCTCCAAAGTCACCGTTTACAAACTCCTAAGACAAGAAACTGATGGACTTAAGTGCAAATCAGAAGTAAAAAAACTTCTGACTTTGGCGGGAATCGAACCCTGGACCTTCTGCATTGGAAGCAGATATTATTATATATATATATATATATATATATATATATATATATATATATAGATGTTTGGAGTTAATTATGACATACTAATTTATATATTCTAATCCTCAATTGTTTGTAACTTATAAAAAACTATTTGCATGATTCAACACATATTAAAGATTATTGATTAATAGGTTATCATATGATGATAATTGCTTACGTAACTTATGATTACTATGATCTAATTTCTTATTTTATAAAAGTAAATGATTGTCAATGATTATCTTGTATCGTTATAGAATATGCCAGAGTTTAAACTAATCTGTGATTTAAAAGTCAGAAACCGTATAGTAGCATTTAACAAGTAGTAAATTAAACACAGCTCTTCATTGGTAAAACAAATTACAACACTCTTGACATGCAGTTTACACCCTAACATACTATACATACACCATCATTATTTAAATAATTACCATAAGACGAAGTATAACATGTCTTCCTGATTTATTCATCGATCTATAGACATTCCCAAAAAATAAAAAAGTGGTAGGTGCAGGGCTCAATGACCCAAAATATGCATAAACATCATGACTGCATATTATCGCACAAATCCGATTAAATCCAACATAATTTCGTAAGTATTCGAGACAAAACACGTTTCAAATTTTTTGGGGGGAAGTAGCAGGTAAGGGCCCAACACAGCCAGTCTGACGAGTGATATTTTTTCCGAGGAAAATTTTTCTATAAAATACCGTATTATTCAATCATGTTTAATTTATGGGGGCAGATATGATCATTTTTAGGGCCCAATTCCGGGGCCGTCTGTAGGGTCAAAGCCGCAACGCAGATCGTCTGACGACAAAATATATTAGTCCTCCTGGTAACTTTAACTTTAAAGTGACGTAAGTTTGAATCATGAATACCTTATGAGGGCAGATTTGACCATTTTGGGGGCCCACTTTGGGGGGTACTTAACGGGTCAAAGCCCCAAAGCAGCTCGTCTGACGAGGTGAAGAGTAATATTCGTTTTCCTGGTCACTTTTTTTTAATAACATGGCGTATGTTTGAATCATGAATACCTTATGAGGGCAGATTTGACCTTTTTTTGGGCCCACTTCGGGGGCGTTTGACGGGTCAAAGCCCCAACGCAGCCCGTCTGACGAGTGATATTCGTTTTCTGGTAACTGGCTCTATAAAATGACATAAGTTTGAATTATGTATATCCTACGGGGGCAGATTTGACCATTTTGGGGGCCCACTTTGGGGGTTACTTAACGGGTCAAAGCCCCAACGCAGCTCGTCTGACGAGTACAATTCGTTTTCCTGGTAACTTTTTGAATAAAATGACGCATGTTTGAATCATGTCATTTGACTTTTTTTTGGGGGGGGGCCACTTTGGGGGCGTCTGTGGGGTCAACGGCCCAACGCAGCCCGTCTGACGAGTGATATTCTTTTTTGGGCTAACTTTTTTATAAATTTTTGTATGTTTTAATCGTGTATACTTAATGGGGGCAGATTTTGACCCTTTTTGGGGCCCACTTTGGGGGCGTCTGACGGGTAAACGCCCCCGTTGACTCGTAAGACGCGCATTTTTGAAAATGACATGAATTTCCGCTTCTATTCCAATGGTCAAAACATATGTACCTTATGAGGCAATAGAAACTGTCACTGGCTCTCGTCTATATTTGGCTTGGTTGGTTGGTTGACTAATAACACGCAGTATATCTCTTTTATCTTCACTTTTTCTTTATATAAACAATAATTATTTATGTACAATTATTAATATGAAATTGCCAATTTTCATGACTCCCCGTTAACTTTTTACACTTTTTTTTCTAAAGGTTTGCGAAGAACTCGAAGTTCAATATCCATGCAAAGTTTGAATGGTGTACATTCACCGTTCGTGCACAATCGTTGCTTATGTTGAATTGGCGAATTATATAGTATAGTAGTAGTAGTAGTAGTAGTAGTAGTAGTAGTAGTAGTAGGTAGTAGTAGTATAGTAGTAGTAGTAGTAGTAGTAGTAGTAGGTAGTAGTAGTAGTAGTTAGTAGTAGTAGTAGTAGTTAGTAGTAGTAGTAGTAGTAGTAGTAGTAGTAGTAGTAGTAGTAGTTAGTAGTAGTAGTAGTAGTAGTAT